>JANHFT010004134.1:313349-323871 GCA_032467955.1 Pseudoxenodon macrops | reverse complement strand
AAACTCCTAATGAAGGTGGCGGGATGTTCATCAAACTAATTTCCTTTTGCAAGCCAAATGCAAACTGTTTGCTGATGGATGACAGATATTTTTCAGCCTATAGTTCATCCCTGTAAGCATGGGGCTAACCGTTAGCCTGATGGCTTAAGAGGAAAAGCATTCATTTCATTTGGACATGCTGTGTTAATTTTGTCGTTTTCCCTCTGACAAAATAATGCACCATTTAAAAAAATGAGAACGATCCTTGCAAAGCTCACTCTACGCAGGCACCACACAGAGGCGTTCATTGTACAGCTGCCTCTGATCTTTTTTTTGGGGGGGGAGGAAGGGATTCAGTTATTCATTACACATAAAGTCCATTTTGAGGAGACACTCCTCAAAGCAATCCATATTCAAGGCTCTTAACTTGTACTACGCCAAACTTTGCTTAATGAGGGCTTGCCGAATAAGCACCAATTGGGTAATTCACATAGCCATCGCACTAAACCATAAATCATGGCATGCAAATTAGAAAGGATAGGCTCACACAACAGCTAAATCAAAACCAGCAAAGCATATTATGGCTTGGCAAACCGTGAGGATCTATGGAATTAGATTAGAAGGCAGACAGATTTGGAAAATGTCAAAACCTAAGCAGGGTTGGGCTTGGTTAGATCTGAATTTAGACTATGAGCAAGTTTCAGAGTTATAGGCTAAACTGGGAACCGTAAAACAAAATTCCTAAAAGGCAACAGCATGGCACTTTAGTAGTAAGTGATGGTTCTGTGCTTACACGAAGTTGCACTTAAATTCTCACTGTAATTAGTAAGACCTAGCATAGCAATGATTTACTAAAAGCATATTCATAGCTGTGTGAATTGAAAGTGATATTGTCTGGATAGCAGGATTATTATATGTAGGAATAATCCTTGACTCCTGCCAGCCAAAAGTTCGCAGAAAACCACAAACACTCATTTGGCTGGTGTTCTATGCAAATTTAGTGGGATCACACTTCTCAGCCCTGTCTGCAAACTTGAAAGCTTTTTCATAATAAAATCTACATTTCTAAAAAAATCTGAGGATACAGCTCACAACGTGAAAGTTGCACTAAAAGTGATCACATTAGAGAATGACGGGTACATTATATTAGGGGAAATACAGCACAATGGAAGAAAACACATATATGAGCACAGATGTGAATAAACTGTGAACAATTTTTTTTGCCCAGATTTACATCAACAAACCTGATGCAGAATCAAAATGACATAAATTTAAAGACAGGAAGACCAATGGAAATTATTTGAGAAAGATGTGTATCTAGATCTAATACGTTATATATACTATAGGGCTAACCCTATTACTGTACTATTGATTGGGAGGTACACACCCCGGGTATGTGTGCACAACTAGTTAAGTTGCTTGGGATTGCTTAACCAATCAAATTGTAAACAAATCATGCAGGTTGTATTATCATAACACATCGAACCACAAAATAGTCAGTCCCAGTTTAGCCTTGCGTGTTATTTGAATCAAGTCATTGCTTTTTCCGTGCATTTAATTTAGCTTTCTGGTATTGGTAGGAAAGGATGAAAGAACAGAGCAACCACTCAGTTGCTCTGCTTCAAACTCATTTTCTAGCAGTGGAACAAAGAATTTGAATAAGTTCCCACTACACACACTCTCTCTCTCTCTCTCTCCTGCCTCCCATCTGTCACTTGAAGTGTTATGAGATGTTTAAAAAGATCTTGACATCTCAGGGAACTGCTCACCCTGGCAACAGGGTTGGAAAAGGTCCTACCATTATCTCCAGAAGATTAAAAAGATCTTCTTGGATTTTCTTGGTAACCAGCTGAGAAAAGAAATGGTTCACAAAGGGAGGCCATCATGTCATGGCAGGCATGGACATCCTTCCACTTCAGGTATACAAGTATGGTTTTCCATGTGTTGCACCATTCCCTGGGAGATAGAGTTAAAACTAATGTGCAAAAAATAAATAAATTAAACCCTCCTGTGCCCTTTTTCTGCCAATTCTCACTTTATTCCATGAAAAAGAAATTGCTTTTGAAATTTCTTTCAATAAAGATTATTTCAGTGAAATTCTCAAAGGTGGTGTCTTGGATGTCCTTTCTTTAATCCTATACTTGTCTCTCCGGCAATCTGTGTGGCCTCTCTGACTTCCCATCCTCCTATTAATTCACAAAGGAGCTCCTCAGGAAAGAATCGGTATCCTCCTGCTGTTTAAAGCATACTCAGCCAACTTCACTGCAATGGAGACATGACTGCAAAACAACAACCATCACAATAGCATTCTCCTCAAGGAGTTATTGTACTTCAGATCCAAAGGCATGGGCAACTTCTTAAAGTCACTAATTTCCAGGAAAATACAGGTCAGATTTAAGAAGATTGAAACAGTATACTTTCTGAAGACCTTGTCAATGCCTCTTTAATGGAAATGCCTGGTTTCTTGAAATTTTAGGGTTACTAGGTGAACTCAGGAAAAGACACAGCTTATTTAAGGAGGCACTAAGAGGTGTGGACATGCCTGCTCGATCCAACTTTTGCCTTCAGACCCAAATTCAGCATATTCCCATTCTGCACAAACTCCAACAATAAAATCCACCACTGAGAGTTAATTTGAAGAAAATTCACAAGTGTTCTGCAAAACAAGATTGGAAACACAGAAGTCTTTTTCACAGGAGAAGAAGAAAAGAAATCTGAGAAAGTGCAAGGCAGATTTTGATGTGGAAGAGTTGAATCCAAGTAAAAGAATACAAAAACAACCCAAACACATTTTTAAATCTTTTTTTAATTATTAAAAGCACATAAAAAGACAATGTCGAGAACTGTCTGACAATCAGCAGTAGCAATAATGCTCAAATAATCATAAAATTCTACAAAAAAGTAGAAGCACCTCATCAATGTTGGACTATAATGGTTCCATATACGGGGAAAGTTTCTTGAGATTGAATGGAGACAGACCATTGCAATTCCTCCATTTCTCTGTGAAAAACTACATGTACAAATTGTGAATTTACTGGCTTCCACCAAGGTGTTTAGAACTAGGGGTTGAGAATTCCCTCAGAATTAATATTATATATCCATTGCAGCAATCTATGGATCAAAGAAGTATCATAATTGCAGAATGTTGTGTCATGAATATGGAATGCAATCTCCCTTAAGTGACCCAAAGGTGCTTTTTTCAAGAGGCAACTGGACTTTCTAGTTTTTCTTTGAAGACAACAAAGTCCATATTTTGGACAGAGAGGATCACTGGTTTGAAAGAGGGGTTAAAGAGGCCAAAATGGCAAAATTGAGCAGCCCTCTCAACAGAGGGGGAAGGATATGATATCAACTATCTCCAATCTACAACACAGTCCTTTCAACCTTTCCAAGAAGCCTCCACACTAATTTGCACCACTCAGGTGACCCTAACAACTCACTAAAAGAATGCAAATGTTGAGGTGTCTGCAAGGAGTGCAAATCCTTTCATTCCCCATCATCCAGTCAGAGCTGAAGAAGCTTCTTGGATGAGAAGTGAAACATCTTCAAAGAAAAAACAAAAAGTCCACTTGCCTCTTGAAAAAAGCACCTTTAGGACAACCATGACCTGGATGACTGAGAATCCCCTTTCGTGAATGTTCGCAGAAAATAATTCAATGCTCTCTGGTGGATGTGAAGCTCAAAAATTGATTTGCTATAATGTCCACATTCATTTTACATTGATCTTGAACAGGATTAGATGATTGCTTAATTTCTGCACCCATGATCCTTATCAGTAAGATGAATTCCAGTGATAGTGATGGAAACAGAAACCATGAACACAATAAAGTGATGAGTTCTTGACTTGCTCCCTGGAATGCAAAACAAATACACAACATGAGCTTTTAACTAGATTCTAATCATATTATCAAAGATGTGGATCTATTGTATGTTAATTTTATGCTTTACGTAAAAATTTGAATCATATGTTTCTTGTTGTGCAATCTAGCAGGTGTTTTGGTCTACCAATAAGGTAGAGATGACTCAGTACATTGTGCAAGTTTAACCCAAAAAAGCATAGTCTCTTCTAACATAACCTTTCTACTCATCGAGAAAGAAACTTTGGTGGGAGGAGTTATTACATAGGGGGGAAAACTTCTAGAGTGAGTTTTGTTCCTTATAGTAAAACTTTCATGGTGTCTTAAAAATTCATGAAAATTAACAGATATATTATTGCATTAGTTTTAATGAATTCACTATGGCCTCAATGGAATGATAATGTGTACATGGATTTAATAATGTCATTGTAAAGATGTACTTTCAAGAAGCCATAATACTTTATGTGACACTAGCAGAAATGCCTGATTAATTTGATTTTCAAACAGTAACAAGAATCATCCCTTTGCGGCAAATTGCATGATCTTAAAACCACACCAGGAGCGAATTTCATCAATATGCAATGAAAGAGGCCAAAATGAAAGTCATCTTGGGTGGGTATGGTAAATTGGGAATATATTTCACAGAAGAGAAGCTAATCAATTCCCATCCAAATCTTCCCAAATAGGTTCAATTAATTTGAACCTCTTCTTCAGCTCACCCCAAATTAGTAGCTCCACTTCAATTAATTTACCCTCATTAATTTCCTTCACAGACCCTCTTCCAAATCAAATTATCCTTCAATTAATTACGCCACTATCATAATCCCTCAATCAATTTTAGTTTTAAACAGGAGGAAAGTATGACATATTTCCTTTGGTTGGTAGGGTCGATCAAATTAAATTGTCTTCCAAAAAAAGAAGAAATATATTATATATAATATATATTAATAAATATTATATATATATTATATCCCCTGGTTCATCTCTCCCCTGGTTCAGCTAATGAAGGGAGGAGAATTTGTGGCTTAGAGGTTAAAACAACAGCCTAAATAGCTTGAAATAGATCTACACTAATCTCCCTTTATTTCTTTATTAGTAAAATGTAAGTCTAACACATAAAAAAATCGTTTGTAGTGAAAGCGACTGCCTGCATGGTCCCTGGATTGGGGCTGAAAGGTGAAAAAGGAAGAAGTATGCTCCCTCCCATTTTTGGGTAGACCAGGTGCACTGACAAAAGAAAAAAACAATCTTTATATATATATATATATATATATGTATATGTATATGTATATCAGGGGTGGGTTCTAACTTACCTCGCCGCCTGTTCGCTGCCGTGGGGGTGCACCCATGCACAGTAGAAATTTTTTTTTTAAGGCTGAAAACAAGATGTGATGCATGCGCAGTGCTGGAAACCCGGCTTCTGCGCATGTGCAGTAGGAAACAAATCTCGAAGAAAAAAAAAGATGGTGGTGTCCACCGACCAGAACCGGCTCCGTGATGTCACCAGCGGCTTACTACCTACTCGGTCCGAACCAGTAGGAACCCACCTCTGATGTATGTGTGTGTGTGTGTGTGTGTGTGTGTGTGTGTGTAGTGTGTGTATATTAATGACTTAGGCTATGAACCATCTGTAAGCAAACAGCCAACTCAGACAGTATCAAGGGCTCCACAGCTCAATACTAAGCTACACATATTCTCTTCTTTTCAAAATCTTCCCTTTTCAAAATTCTGCAAAAGCAGGATTTATACAGGTCTGCATATTTTTTTATGTAACAAGGATAAAGATAAATTATTATTATTGTTAAATATTGTTAATATTTTAGATTAAATTTGGAGGAAAGGATAGCCTCAACAGAATATAAAAACAGACTTTGATTTATGACCACAATTGGGCCTGCCATTTTGGTTGTAAGTTGGTGTGGTCACCACATGACTTGACTCCATTTTATTACTATTCTTCAAGTGTAGTTGTTAAGCAAACCATAGGGTCATTAACTAAATTATGTGTTTGTTAAGTAAACTATGTCATTATTAAATAAATACAGCATAACTGATTAGTGTTTTTTTGCCAATTTCTGTCAAAAAATGGTAAATTGTTTTTTGCAAATTTCAGTCATATGATTGTGGGATGCTTCAATTGGTCATAAATATGATCCTTGATTTCTAAATATGATATATAAATATAAGTGTCCTAAACATGGCCGGTGGCATTACACTTTACATTGGTTGAAAGGATTTATAGCCCACACAGCTCCCTTTTGAGGCTGTTGTAACTTCAAATCAGGGATAAAATTTAGCAGGTTCTGACAGGTTCTGGAGAACCAGTAGTGGAAATTTTGAGTAGTTTGGAGAACCAGCAAATACCACCTCTGGCTGACCCCAGAGTGGGATTGGAATGGAGATTTTGTATTATCCTTCCCCTGCCACACCCACAGAACTGGTAGGGGAAAAAATTGAATTTCACCCCTTCTTCAAATGATTGTTAAGCTACCGATTGCTAAGCGAGTACTATATGTATTACACAATCCAGATACAGATCCAGCGACATAGACCAATAAATGATCTTCTAAAAAAGTGTCTATTTAATATCTGATTCTTGTGAGGCTTTTAGAATCAGGAATGCTTTCAAGGATATTCCTCTACTCATTCAACTATATTTAGATAAAAATCTCATCTCATCGGGAACTGTACATTAACATGATCCTATAAATGGAGTATTCTCAATGAAGAAAATGGCAATATTACTATATATGTGTTTTTTTTCTACAATGGCCAACATTTCAAAATCAGAAGAGCTTTTATGATTAACAAGGAACAGAACAGGCATTGTGTTTCACTCCATGCACGCATTCTTAGTGCCTTAAAGGGAAAGATACCAAAAAACAACAACCCCCAGAAACATTGGCATCTGGGAGTCAAGCATTATTATTGTAACACAATGGGAATAATCTTCCTTAAGCCTAAGAATTATATCTAAATAATGACAGGCAGCTGATCAAGCTTGAAGTAGTGCTTGGCATTGTGGGACCAATCTGTCCTAAGGCTAAACCAAGAATATGTCTATATTTTTTGACTGTTGAAGTTTTCAGGAATTTGGGGAAGTGATGCTATTGGTATTCTGATGGCACCCAGCACTAATTCAGATACCATCAGAATGCAATATTTGGCTGGAAGAGGGCCAAGGTGATCAAAAAAAGAGAATTTGTTGATTTTCAGGCACATGAGCTGGATATCTTTTTTTTTTAGTTAGAAATAAAATCACATCCTGTCAGAAAAAAACAGATATGTAATTTGGAGGCAAATCTAGAAGCATTGTTATTCCTAGAAGCCAAGTGACTTCTTTTGACTAGATAAACCAATTCCTAGCTTTGCTTTTCCCATTTCAAGTTACACGTCTGCTTGATCATTAAGATCATCCATAGAGATTTTTATGGCAGGTGACAGGAATTATACACTATCATATTTTGGTCAATTATGGATGCAAGCGGTGAGGCTAGCAATGAGGTTGTCTTCAACCCTTTTGTAGTTCAATTGCTAAGTTGTGTCCTAGTCTTTGCAACCTCATACGATAGCATGTCATGCTCCCCTGTCCTCCACAGTCTATCAGAGCTTGCTCAAACTCATGCCCACTGTGTAAATAACAGTATCCAGACATTGCATCCTCTTCGTCCCCTTCTCCTTTTGCCTTCAGTCTTTCCCAACATCAGAGTCTTTTCCAATGAGTCCTGTCTTCTCGTTTAGTGGCCAACATTTTTGAGCTTCAACTTCAGTGTGTCCATCCATCCAAAGACTATCAACCCTGTGAATCAACTCTGTGAATACTTAAAAACCTTCTTTCTTTGTTTCAAGTTTCCCTATGTAGCAGATTCTATATTGTGGGTTAGTTCCATTGCTTGTAACCATTCAGTATAGCTGTATTTTTGAAATATGGATTATGAATCCCATCTCCACCTCAGAAAATAGTTCTAGTATACCACACAAATATGTATAAATTCTGGTTTTCACTTCCCTAAGGAAATTCTATCCTTGACTGAATCTTTTTAACCAGTCTAAAAGCTATCATTAAAATATTACTGTATGAGAGAAGTAAAACACATTTTCTCAAACGTCTATGGAAATTCTCAGCCATCCAGGTCATAGTCCAGTGGCCTTTGGAAAAAGCATCTTTGAGACATTTTCTCAAAATAAGAAATAGCTGGCCATTATGGTTACTTAGGCATTTTAGTTAGCTAATACAAAGTTAATAATTTTTTACCTCCTCAAGGTACATAGTGAAGAGATCTTGAGATCTGAGTATGATAAAAATACCATAGTAGCTTTATTTAATCTGCTCTGTTGTAATACATCAAGAATTTATTCTAGAAACATTGTTAGCAATGTGTAGATTAAATGTAATCTTCCAACAGGTTCAAGCACAACTGCAGCTTTTGGTAAGGGATTTCTGGATGATGATGTTTTTCCTCTCATAGACCAGGATAAAATCTTACTTCACTTGTTTTATCACAATCCAACTTTGATCAAATTCTAACTTTCACTGAGATCCAGCTTTAGATTTAGAAAAAGAAATATGTGAACTAATCATGAACTCACTGTAGAAATCTTCCTTGAGATTATATCATCCTTTTTCCAGTATGACTGATGATTTAACAAAGCATCTTAATGTCAACATCTAGTTTCTTCATAACAGGACACCTTTAGTAAATATAGATAATGTACAATACTGTACATTAAAGATTTCAAACTGAGATAAAACTAAACATGGGACACTTCACTATCTTTGCTGGTCTATTCTTTCTACGTTTCTCCTGCTTTATGATACTTTGGTTGAAGTCTTATTGTCACCACCATCGTGCAACATGAACTTGGAATTAAAGTGTGAAACATGCTTTACCATTAAGCAGTGTGTGTGTGTGTGTGTGTATACCGATTCACACTCAAACACACTAATTTAGCCACTATTCAAAGTTCTCTGTAAATGTATCCAAACTCCAGTTATGACAGCAACATTGCCACACAATTTCCTTTATTAAGCCTTTCATGAGAGGTATATTTTTAATGTTGTTTGCAATGAGCATACCCAGAAAGAGAAACCCAACAAAGATGAAAAATAGCAGGGAGAAGTTGTGCACTTTGTCAGAACTGCCATTTATATTCAGTGAAATGTGTGCCTGTGTGTGTATGGGTATGTATGTGTTTAATCACTAGAACCTTGTGATAATTGCTTTTAGATAACATCTAATATTCTCTTTTCCAACACACTGGATAAGGTGACTGGCTTTGGCACATTCACGCAGATAGTTCTTTGTTGTTTCACTCTTTGGAAACATTTTCTTTCCAGTTTACTGAAACTGTCATTTACAGTGAATCACAAATTGTACTGAACAAAAAGTATCTGGGAAAAAATAATAATTCTGCGTTTATTTAGTTTGCAATGTCACTGGATTGTGCGAATCTACACTATGCTGGACAACACCTACAGTATGTGCCCCTTGACATTATGAATCTTATGATACATAGAGAAGTCATAATATTAATGATTCACTATCATTATTCATTATTTCCTTTTCGGTGTGGCTGTCTGAATTCCTTGCCCTTTACAGATTCGGAGGAAGTAAAAATAGTTCCACAAAGCCTTTGCCTAACTTTCTGCTTGGCCATAGTGGAATTTGGATTCTTCAGAAATGTTTGGAAAGACTTCACTGGTTTGGATGAGCAAGAACTTCAGCATCAAAGCTGTTTTAGACAATACAAAGTTGTTTTGCATAAGAAAGAAAACTTCATTTCCTTGCTGAAATAAATCTACTTTGGATAAACGAAGCTGTTTATTTCACTCCTCTAAGCTGCTTTTGAAAACGAAGTGATTTTGTAAAGAAAAATCCTTTATCATTTAATAAAATAAAAGGATGATAGATTTTTGAAGGAAGCGCCTGACTTCACTGCCCACCCAAAGCTCTTTCTGCTTATGAAGAGTCATTCAAACTACTGCGCATTGTACATTCTGGCATTTCTTAGAACTGTCTTTTTCTCCTAGAGTGTGGCTAATCCCCCTCCTCCCCTTTTGCTGTGTGTCATGTGATGTGGAACCTCCAATAGAAGTCAGCATAGGTAGGGTATACAGGGCATTTTGGCAAATGGGAAGCATTGTCACATGCATAATCCCACAGCAAGTTGAAAGGCGCAGGGCCAACTCACATTCTAGTTTAGAATAACAGAGTTGGAAGGAACCTTGGAGGTCTTCTAGTTCAATCCCCTGCTTAGGCAGGAAACCCTACACTACTTCAGACAAATGGTTATCTAACATCTTCTTAAAAACTTCTAGTATTGGAGCATTCACAACTTCTGGAGGCAATTTGTTCCACTGATTGATTGTTCTAACTGTCAGGAAATTTCTCTTTAGTTCTACGTTGCTTCTCTCATTGATTACTTTCCACCCATTGCTTCTTGTCCTATGTTCGGGTGCTTTAGAGAATAGTTTGACTCTCTCTTCTTTGCGGCCCCTGAGATATTGGAACACTACTATCATGTCTTCCCTAGTCCTCCTCTTCACTAGACTAGACATATCCAATTCCAGCAACTGTTCTTCATTATGTTTTAACCTCCAGTCCCCTGATCATCTTTGTTGCTCTTCTCTGCACTCTTTCTAGAGTCTCAACATCTTTTTTACATTGTGGCGACCAAAACTGAAT
>JANHFT010004134.1:295797-313249 GCA_032467955.1 Pseudoxenodon macrops | reverse complement strand
GGCAGGTTGGCAGTAATTATTTTTTCTGCAGTTCTGATTATTCTCTGAAGTCTGTGTCTGTCTTGTTGGGTTGCAGAGCCAAACCAGACAGTTATGGAAGTGCAGATGACAGACTCAATAATCATTATCTTAGGTCAATCCCCGCAAATCACCTGCTGCTGGTCCTGACCACACATACCAGTAATTTGGTACCCAATAGCTATACCTTTTTAATCAAGTGCTTATCTATTTCGATCACACACAAAGCCATTTTTAAAGGCAAAGACTTCAAGGAAAACTGCTTTGTCTCCTTCTGAAAAACAACACTGACCTTTTTTCAATGGATGCAACACCACTCCTCTTTGTCGCAAAGGTCTTTCCACTGATGCTGGGGGGGGGAAGGCTTTCTTTTTAAAATATTCATAAGATCAGACGTCCCGATTCTTGTAGTTTCTTCTGACTCATCTGGCTAAAGGAACTCATGCATATACATCTGGTGTGGTGCACCAAGCCTACTAATATCAGAGTATCAAAACTGTGCCTCCAAAATTCATAAGATAGGCTCTCGTAGTTGTTTGTCCTGATCAGCTTGTGACAATTTCAAGAAACAAGTTAGTGCAAGTATCTACTGGAAGAACATGAACTTGTGGCAATGAAGTTGAGTATAGAGTTTTTCCAATGTACAAAGAGACACAAATATGGAATCTAGTTCCTATTCATATTTTGACAAGTTGACAAAGTCTGCCATAAATCGAAAGGGGTCTGTATATGGACTATTAGCAGTAGCAATAACACTTAGACTTATGTATCACTTCACAGTGCTTTTACAGCCTTTTCTAAGCGGTTTACAGAGTCAGCATATTGCCCCCAACAATCTGGATCCTCATTTTACTGACCTCAGAAGGATGGAAGGTTGAGTCAATCTTGAGCCGGTCAGAATTGAACTGCTGGCAGTTGACAGAATTAGGCTGCAATACTGCATTCTAACCACAGTGCCACTACAGCTCTATTAAGTCTTTTTATAATCATCCCATAGTAATGTTCTTTCTTTTTCTTACTTATAGGAAGTTGATAATTATTTTATGAAATGCATGTCCTATTTTTCCTCTAAAATGTTCAAAAAAGCATTGTTATGGTCATGAGGTGATCCTGACAGAATTTCATTTAGTGAGCTTTTTGCCCTGAGGTGGGATCTAAATTTAGGTCTTCTTGGTCCCGCCTAACTAAATGGGAACAACCTGGTCAACTTGGCTAATTTAAAAAAGTCAGAAGGGTTAAATCTGGTTAGTACTTCGGTGGAATATCACCAGGTAATGTTATAGGCTGGATTGAGAAGTCAAAAATATATGCCAAGAGTAGAGGTAGGTTCCTACCGGTTCAGACTGGTTCTACCGAGTAGATAGTAGGCCGCTGGTGATGTCATGGAGCCAGTTCTGCTGCTCCGTGGGCGCCACCATCATTTTTTTGGGGGGGATTTTTTTTCCCGGATTTTTTTCCTCCTGCGCATGCGCAGAAGCCGAGTTTCCGGCACTGCGCATGCATCACCATCTTGTTTTTGGCCTTTTTTGGGGGGAATTTTTCAGGGCTTTTTTTCTACTGCGCATGCACGCGCGCAGCCGGGAGGCAGCAAACCGCCAGTGAGGTATGTTGGAACCCACCCCTGGCCAAGAGGAAACAATATCAAACCATTTCTATTTTAATTGTTGCCAAGAAACTTATGTGAATTTGTCTTTAGAGTCAGAGAAATCAAACTTGACTTTAAAAAGACCTGATGTCCACTATGCTAACCATGATTTCATATTTATTCCTCTTCATCAAGAAGGATACAACTCTTCCTTATCAATACATTTGACCATCTGTATATTATCATTGTTTCTCCTTTGTGGTGCTTTGTTTATTTATTTTTTAATGTATTTATGTTCTCTGAAGCAAATTATTTGATTGGCTAAGAGTTCTGCCTGGTTCCACAGTATTTGCAAGTGACTCCCTTGCATGGCTTAGTTTCTTAAAAAGAATATGGGACCTAAAATTAGAGCAGGAAACCAGATTGCCCTGATCACTGGGTGTTCCAGGCTATTAGAATGGCCTGTTCTGAAGATGCTGTATCCAAGATTGCCTGTCTTCCAGATATAATTAAAGATCAGTGGGTGGCAGCAGTTAAGATACGATTGGCTTGGGTGATGCTTTCACTCCCATAGAGATACAGTCAGGCTTTTGAAAAAAAGTGAAATGGTGAGGAAAAACTGTAAAATGAATTCCTGTTTGGCCAAATGACACTTTACTTAGAGCCCCCAAACTCTTACAGTATATCACTTTTAAAAAAGATTGGCCATAACTACACAGAATTGTCAGAGTTGTCCTATCTTTAGCATTTATAAATATGTATTTCTTTTTAGAATGTAGGAAGTTGTTTTCTACGGAGTCAGAATTACGAATTCATGAAACTATATATTTTCCACATGCTATGTACTTCCACATACACTCGTTTGTCACACTCAGAGGTGTCTGCAGGGATAGGTCAAAAAGTCAAGAGGGCAGCTACAACTGCATAATTTTACATACGATTCTCACACGCTCTCATACACAAATGGGTGGGGCTTCTATTGCATTGCCATAGGCACTTCCTTTTAGACACCTACCCCACAGGTAACTCTGGTCACTATAGGCCGTAAAATGGGATGTTTGGCTTGGGATTAGCATAATGTGGGGGAATGTAAATGAGGAAAGCCTTACTTGTAAAAAATTAAAGAGTGGTCTGACACTGGCGTAGCTAAATTATTTATTTTTATTTATACAATGTTAGGATGACCGCAGACTTAAAATTGTGAACAGTTCAAGAACTGTAAATGAACAGAAATGCAATATATTGTTCCCATTTTCCATCTCTGGCATTGATAAGTCTTTAGTGAGGAGATCCTAAAAGCCTTTCGAATGAACCATAAGTATGGGACCTACCCTCTCTTGGGGGGTGTTCAGGTAGTGAGTTCCAAAGAGAATAGCTGTTTTTGAGCCCCCTCCTGCCATACCTTTTAATAAGTGAGGCACTTTCTCATGAATGAAGGCAAATATATTTGTCCCAGGATAATGTTGCAAGATCCAGTCTGGATTGGTCACCGGGATCATCAGAGGTTTACTCTTCCAAGCTTTTAGTCTTGTGCTGAGCCCATCCTCAGGGAACTTCTCTCTACTGGAATATGTGCGTTGGGCTATTCTATGAGTCGTATTTATGTGGTCAGGGGTGGGTTCTAAACTTACCTTGCCGGCGGTTTGCTGCCTCCTGTGCTGCGTGGGTGCGCCTTGGACACGTGCACACCCTGTGCGCGCGCGCATGCACAGTAAAAAAAAAGCCCCGAAAAATGCAAAAAAAAGGCAGAAAATAAGATGGCGACGCATGCGCAGTGCTGGAAATTCGGCTTCTCTGCATGCACAGAAGGGAAAAAAATCTGGGGGAAAATTAAAAAACAATTTTCAAAAAAAAAGGCCGAAAACAGGATGGCGACGCATGTGCAGTGCCGGAAACTCAGTTTCTGCACATGCGCAGAAGAAAAAAAATCTGGTAATTTTTTTTCCCCCAAAAAAAACATTCCCCAAAAAAGATGGTTCCGTGACGTCACCAGCGGCCTACTACCTACTCGGTAGATCTGGGCAGAACCGGTAGGAACCCACCTCTGTATGTGGTACCTTCCTATTGGCTGATTGGTGTGTTAATGGTCAGCAATTGGCTGTTGTTTCCTTGTGCTGCTAAGCCCTCAGCTCATAAGCATAAGGAAACAACAGCCAATCACCGGCCATCAACACACCAACTAACCAATAGGAAGGCACCACATAAATACAACTCATAGAATAGCCCAATACACATATTCCAGTAGAGGGAAGTTCCCTGAGGATGGGCTGCAGCACAAGACTGAAAGCTTGGAAGAGTAAACCTCTTGGTCCCGGTAACTGACCCAGACTGGATCTTGAGATATTTTCTCTTCACTCAGGACATGCTCTCTTCATTTGGGTTGGGTGGACAAAATTGATCAGATGTAGCCATCCATGGAGATGCCAAGTATTATTATCATAAAATGTGCATATGCATCCAAGAAAAACATTATCCAATACTGTATCCTTTGGTACAATCCCAAAATCTTTCACCTTTCATAACTTCTTGGCCTAATCTGAATTGCTCTTTATTGATTGGATTTCCTAGACTGGAATGGAAGATGAAAGTCAAGGAGAGCGATGGGATTGGCTTTCCCTCTTTTAACGATGCCAGTGGAGAAGGTTGGTTGAAGGAGTTAGAGGATGAATGGGTTAGACCCAGAGTATCATTTCCTCAAGTAATGCGCGCTCTGTTGGAGTACTTCTCTAAACCTTCTTAATTACTCAGGCTTGCATTTTGATCCTTTATAAATACTGCCTCAAATCAATTTGTTGTCAGGCAACAGCTGCAGCATTCATCACAACTTGTTTCCTGGGGAGAAAAAAAAAGTTAATTCTAAAATATGTTAATAGCCTGAGTTTTTCAGTAGGGAGGTTTAATCGTGTGTGTGTGTGTGTGTGTGTGTGTGTGTCTCCATGCATAAGTACATCTCTACTTAAGATAGGCTAGCCTGACAAAAGCATCACTTTTGATCCAGCTGAAGAAGGCAAGAAGATTGTATATCCCTGTTAATTCCATAATTGGCATCTAGAATCTGTTCCAACCCTCCCCCCTTCCCTCCCCAAATCCGATTTATTTTGTAGCAGAGGATTAAACTTACATTGAAGGCTCTTTATGGCCTGCAGGAGCCTGCGAAATTCAAATATAAAAATTGTCAAGGAAACATTTCCATGGCAAGTCCTACCTTAGGGTAATCCCACGGAAACACGGAGCAAGTGTAAAAGGAGACGAACACCATGGTTTCTTTTTCTGGCTAACCATCGGTGAGAGCATTCTTGTTTTTGGATGAGGCCAATGAATAGCCCTGCAACTTAGATCAGAATTCATTTTTCAAGAGAGTTCTAACGCAGTTTTTTTTTTTTTAAAGCTGATTGTTGGATTAATGAAATATTAATGCTGCCAGCCAGCCATCCTTCCTTCCTTGCTTGCCTCCTTCCTTGGCTTTGGTGTGCAAGCTCAGCTGAGTAATTCAATGAAATGATAGAGACATGAATAGATATGCTAACTAGCATAAAGGCTAACCTTTAAAGTTTTTTTTTTTAAGCTGCCAGAGAGCTTTCACTGATTTTTAAAAAAAAAAAAATCTGAGATGGAATGTATAAATACTTTTTTGTAAATCTGGCACCAGGGGAGGTAGCAGAAAAATCTCAAGGAATTGGCTTCTTAGATTTAACACTTTTTTTTTTAATGGCAAAGAATAAGCTTAGGATGGGTGTCAGTTTCACAGTCTTGCATTCACAGTGCTTGTCATCACAATATATTCATGTTGTGCCCGATTCTCATTACAGTCACTGTCATCCAAACATAGTGACGGAATTTAAATATCTCACACTGGTTCTTCAGGCAACGTTCTGCAATCTGAAAGCAAATAAATCAGCAAGAGAAAAGAGGAGGAAGGAGGACTATGTTAGTGTGTGCGGCTGCTGAAAGGTCAAGAATTGTCTCAAATTTAGCCTAAAGATGGAAATTTAGATTCGCCAACACATTTTTGAAGATTTACCAAGATATGGTCAGTACTTATGATATTTGCTGCTCCGTTCATTTTAGCAGTTTAATTTAATTGTGAGGGGGAAAATTGGATCAACGGCATCTCAAGGGTCTGGTTTAAAAAAATCAAGTTGTTTGTGATAGTGCAATCAAAGCTACGCTTGATCAATCACAGTGTTGCAGTTGCCATTTTGACTTTTTTCAGGCAGACCCTGAGATACCCCCAAATGTAATGGCAGGAATTAGAGATTAGAATATGCAAGTCAGATCTGCACCAAAATACATGGTGGAATACTGCAACTGAGGAATCTAGCCATTCTTTTTACCAACAATTTCTTTCTCAATTCACACTTAGTTGCCCCTTGTATGCTTCATTGGGTATTCTACTGATACCTTCAACTCAATAATCCTTTTAGGAGGGAATAATAGCAGTTAAGCCACAGGCTTGGGAAGCTGTTATACAGGAGAATGATTCCAATGAGTGCAGGGGAGTAACAGCTAATCTATTAAAGTTTCCACTCCATTAATTAATTTAAGAAGATATATGTACCTCCTTTACTATTTAGATTAAAATTAATTTCCTCCAGGATTCTGCTAATGCAAGGATCTGATTCATAGATATTGGGAGATCATCATTTGTGTAACTCTGACTTTTTCAAATAAATCACACCTGACTGGATTTGCACAACATATGGTGGCACACAATAGAGAGTTAGTTAGACCTCCTATATAGTCTCACCCTATTTTGATCACAGTTAAAGTATCTTATGACCAGGCATCTGCAAATGGATAGCACAGTTTCTTTCCATTTTGAGATGAGGAACCAATTTTTACAAATATAACTTCCCCATAACATCCTTGCCTCACCTATTTTGTACTTCTTTGCAGAGGTGGGTTCCTACTGGTTCGGACCGGTTCTACCGAGTAGGTAGTAAGCCGCTGGTGACATCATGGAACCAGGTTCTGGTCCGTGGATGCCGCCATCTTTTTTTTGGAGGGGGGGATTTTTTTTTGAATTTTTAAAATGTTTTTTCTTCTGTGCATGCGCAGAAGCTGAGTTTCTGGCACTGTGCATGCATCGCCATCTTGTTCTTGGCCTTTGTGGGAGGGGGGATTTTTGGATTTTTTTTTTACTGCACATGCGCATGCCCACGCAGCACGAGAGGCAGCAAACTGGTGGCGAGGTAAGTTAGAACCCACTCCTACTTCTTTGGTATCTGATAGTGTTACATATGGTTTTACCTATCCCTAGATAGTTGATAAATCACAATCACTAGATCAGACAGCACTCTAAGCCAAAAACAAACAAATGTACAAGATAAACATTGAGCATGAACCAGGCCAAGAAAACATCAAGCTGAGTTCTAAGCTACTCAACCAAATAGCCCTTAAAGGTATCTATTGAATAATTATAATTTTATTCATCTAAGAATACTGGTTGTTTGGCTGAATATGAAGCCAAGGAAAAACTATTCATTTAAATATTTACTCTAGCTTAAGAGTTTGTAATAAATCACAACGACACAAGCTACAGTAGATTATGACATCATGCAAATCCTGTTGCTGTAATATAGAGCATTATTACATACTTGAAATACAAAAATATAAATATGTAAATATCTGCATGATGATGCAGTCACATGTTGTTATTTGGCCTCATTTTCATCTTCTGGGGATACCAGGATCTGCAGATCTGCAGATAACCATTAGATAGCAGCAAAATAGCTATTTTTTTGCCATAGCTCTAAATTGCTATCCCGTGGTCTGTTTTCTTAATCCCCAACCAAGCAGAGGTAGGTAATAGGTTGCTTTGGACTTGGAAGCAATGACCACAAAGTATGAGAATGTAAGGTTATATTCTGAGGTACCCGTATACAAAAACAACATTATGATATAACAATCGACCGCAAACAAAGGACATTGATAAATACTGAGAAATACAGTAAGACAATGAAAGAAGGACCTTATACCTTTCTGCCAGTCAGGGGGCCCTTTTGGCAGATGAATTCCTCCACAGCCCATAAATATGCAGCACCTTCTCAGTTGAAGTTCCATTTCATGTAAACTTTGATTAAGCAATGTAGGGTCGGAACCATAATTCGACCCTACACCATTTCTGACAAATGGCAGTCCAATGTCTTCTTGAAAGCCTCCAGGGATGAAACTCCCACAACTTCTCAAGGCAAAGTTGTTCCATTGGTTGATTGTTCTCACTGTCAGAAAATCTCTCCTTATTTCTAGGTTGAATCTTTTCTTGATCAATTTCCATCCATTATTCCTTGTCTGGATTTCAGGTGCTTTGGAAAATAGCTTGACTCATTCCTATCTGTGGCAGGCCCTCAAATATTGGAACACTGCTATTATGTTTGCCCTGTATTAAGGACATTCATTTTTCAATGATCCCATCTCGCTAGATTTTTTATGAAAGACAGGGATGATAAGTCTACCTTATCTTGAAACCTGCTTTGCTCTCCTTCCAAGAATGAGACCATAAAGGTTCAAGTTTGAGGGTTTCTGCCAAGAATGAGAACATCAAGATTAAGGAGTCTTTGCATATATCAGGTGGTGATGAAACCATCTCAGAATTAAGAAATAATTGTTTCTCAAGGTTAATTGGAGTGAAGATGAGAAGAAGAAAAACGTCCTAGCCAACACAGGTTTCAAGCCCCAACCAGCTTGCCATACCTGGGGGTAGGGGGGGTAGGATGATCAGGACAGTGATGAGACCAGATCAGATGCGTCGACTCCGGTCACAGCGTGCGCAGCAGCAAGAGAGGCAACGGTGGCATTCTCCCCCACACAGCTGACTGGCAGCTTTCCAGAACCCAGCTGGCTGGCGCAACAGGATGCGGGGTAAAGTAGTCAGAAGCCGAATGCAGACCGGCAGCCTGATCGCCAAATGGTGGACTGCTAATGTGGAACTGAATGCCGACGCGGGATGTTGGTTGCTTGGGTGGGACCGGGATGTGTGGTCCTGCCTATATAGAGTGCTGGGAGGCAATAGCTCCCAGCGCTGACTTTGCAATGGACTGCTATGTACTCATTTGTGTCAGGCCTCAGGCTTGAATAATCCTGTATCAAATGGTTCCAGAGCTTGTTTGTTGATGCATTCTCCAGACCTGGGGATTTGGACAAGTGAGAACAGGTATCTCACCAAGGACAAGGCAAAATAAAGTAGAACTCAAGTATGACCCCTTAGTGACTAAAATACATCCTTGCTTAATTCTGTACAATACTGAATCAGTAAATAAAAAAATATGAACTCATACAGAGATCTATGCACTATGCAACTGAAGGGAAAAGGTACGCACAATTATTCAATTCCTCCTTGCCAATCTTCTGATGGAACTTCTAATACTACAGGGTTTTCTAGATTTTTGCAGTGCATATATGATAGTCCTAATAGACAAACACTTAATAGTCCTAATAGACAATAGTCCTATCAGGGATGGTGTAATAAATCATGTAGTTTGCAGGACTTGTTTGATTACTATAAAATCAAATTTACATTTATAGCAATAGGTACATTAATTTCTTAAATTACAACATTATAAAAACATTTTTAATCCTTTCATCACTGAGCTCATGTAATATCTATTTTAAAAGCTCAATATATCAATAGATTTTGTCTTACATACTAGAAAATTCTACCAAAGAGCAGGAGCATGGTAAAAGATTTCAGCAATTTAAACAATTTTCAATTTGTACATTGGCTTTTTCACACTCGTTTTGCATAAACACCCAGAAATGGAAAGAACAGAGATTAGTTTAGGTAACAATTACCACAATTCACAATTGCATTAGCACCTATTAAGCTTCATTGTTCTGTGGAAATTTTAATGATATATTCTAGAGTTAATAAAAGCAGAAGATGATTAGAAGTAAAATTGTTTCCATGTAAGCTGACAGGACTGCTGAGCATAATAATATATTTCTAAGACGACCTGTTTGGAGTTTACTCCATAATTTAATGTAAATTCTGAATAACTTTTTTTCCCCCTTCTTCTGGTTAAATGTTAATGTGTTACCTTTTATCACA
Organism: Pseudoxenodon macrops; assembly: GCA_032467955.1. Taxonomy (NCBI): domain Eukaryota; kingdom Metazoa; phylum Chordata; class Lepidosauria; order Squamata; family Pseudoxenodontidae; genus Pseudoxenodon; species Pseudoxenodon macrops. Next base: position 303,599 of record JANHFT010004134.1, on the reverse strand, counting down.
CAAAGCGTTCTAATGGATGCAAAGATCCAGTGATGTGGTTGCTAATAATTTAGAATCCTGACTATCTCAAAATAATGTGCATTTTCATTGTTTTCTCTCTCTCTGTTGCTTAATATCTCAGTCTTTGGACAGGTCTGAAGGTAACATTTTCAACAGATGCATTTGTAATATGGATTCAATCCTAATCACAATTCCCAAATTATTGATGTGTTCTTTTAAAAACATAATAAATATAAGCTTTTGCTGCAAGTATTAATTTTTCCATCATTATCTTACCCTGCCTCTAACTTTATCCTCGCAGAAACTTTGCAAGGCTGAGAGGAAGTCCAGAAAAGGGCTACCAATATGGTAAACAGACTGAAAATCAAGACATATGAAGACTGATTAAAAGATGTAGGTAGGTTCAACTTGCAGAAGATAAGATTGAGAGGGAACATAATAGCTGTCTTCAAATATCTGAAGTCACATCCCAGAGGGTTAAGACTTATTCTGACTTGTTCCAGAGAAAAAGACTAGAACTAATGGAATGAAACTTCAAGGATGTAGATACAGATTACATACAAGGAAGAACTTTTTGGCAGTAAGGGCTCTCAATCAGTGGAGTAGTTTATTTCATGAAGTGCTTTCTTCCACTTCACTGGAGGTTTTCAAACATAGGCTGGATAGTCATCTATCGGGGATGGTGAGGTGAATTTTGTAGTTTGCAGGAGGTTGGACTTGATGACTTCTGAGATCCCTCTCAGCTCTATGCTTTTATGATAGCTTTATCTCATAGTAAAGAGCCTGAGCTTCACATCCTAAAGCTATCTTCCCCAGAACCTGAGTACCATCACACATTCTTAAAATGGCTAAGGTGCCCTCAGCACTGAAATCTCACACATGACTGTCAAAATCTGACAAGTTTCTGAGATATGAGACTTTAGTATTCTACTGGGTTATCACATGACATTTTTTGAGATTCTGGAGAGCATAAAATTTTGTTTATTTTTTGGGCGGGACAAGATTGGACACTGGACAAATGTCAGGGGTTGTATTTCCAGCTTGTATATTAATCCTTACAAAATAACAATGGCTTTGCATTGATGCCAAACATGAAGGAAAATTGCAGGCATCAATAATAAAAGCATGTGGAAATAAAAAAGAATGAAATTATATGCAATGTATACCCTGTGATTATAATTCTTCTGAATAACCACATTCCACTGCAATCACTGAAACAGTAGCCAAACAATCAGTCCATAGGGCTCACTTAACTTCCCAGGACAAATTTCTGTGGGACATAAAATCTTTAACATCTTGTGAAATCATGGTCATCTAGATCTCCAGAGAAATGGTCTTCTACAGAGCAAATACAATGGTAGAGAAGGTAGAGCTTCTGGAACATATAAGGTCTCAGCTGCTTCTTGTGAGGTGAGGAGATAATGAGAGATATAACAATATCGTGGTGGGTGCATCATGTGGGTGTGCCACATGGGCACACGCTTGACACACACACACATGCACAGTACAAAAAATTCCCCCCAAAAAAAGGCCGAAAACAAGATGGCGACACATGCGAAGTGCCGGAAACTTGGCTTCTGCGCATGCGCAGAAGGAAAAAAAACTGGAAAAAAATTAAAAAACAGTTTTTCCCCCCCAAAACAAATTCCACAAAAAAGATGGCAGCATCCACGGACCAGAACCAGTTCTGTGACATCACCAGCACCTTACTACCTACTCTATAGAACTGATCCGAACCGGTAGGAACCCACCTCTGATCTGTGCATATGGCCTTCTATGATTACCATCTGCATGTCAAGTAGAATTTGCAAGTCCAGAATGACCTTCTACTGTCCTACAGTTCTGCTGCTCTTTTATTTGTACCCTCTGTATTATTTCTTCTGGTTTTATTCCTCTCTGATCTCTCATGTCTATTTTTTTTGTTGACTTTTTTGCTTTTCCATGCACAAACAAACACATCAGACTCCAAGACTATTCAAAAGTTACAATAATACAGGAGGCCAAATATGCATGTAGATATGGATAATTTAAATGCCCAATGTGCTTTAAGATGTGTCCTCCTTGAGAGGCAATAGATACATTCAGTAAATGTTTTCTCAATTATCATTCTTAAAAAGTTTTTAAGAAAAACATCACTGTATAAACTGTGAAATTATGCCTCAGAACTCTACATAGTTGGCAACAAATCTGCTTTTGCAGGAGTAATACATGAATTTATATTTGGGAAGGATGTCCCCCTGATAGGTGGAAGCCATTGATATAAATTCTGTTGCCCACACAACTTTGACACAAATTGTCAGACAACTTCAGACATCCTTCTGACAACTCTGCATGGATGATTGAGAATCTTCATCAGCATATTTCAATGCATTTTGGAGAGAAACCCCTGAGGTTGGTGTGGTAGGAATTGGTGCATTCCAATGACTCTCTGCCTTACTCTGACTGAGGTAACAGCCTGGATGGGCAGAAAAACATATTTCAAACTAACAATAAAAGAATTAATCCAGTTGCCATGATTCAACCTTCATGCAACTTCAGACAACCTTCAGACAACTCTATCTGGATGATTAAGAAGCTTCGCTGACATTTTCCCTGCCTTAGTTTCTCTCTTAATAGAATCTTCTTTTCATAGGATTATATTCTTGTAACCCACTACAGTGCATTGCAATACGTCAACAGCCTTTCTAAATCGGAAGCCCTTCAGATCTACTGATGATCCTGGCTGGGGATTGTGAGATTTGAAGTCCAAGGCTCCTGGTTGCAGGAGGCTGATTACCATCATCATTCTTCCTTCTCTCGGTTAGAAAGGAGCAATATATCGAAGTCAATAAAAATGACATATATTGGCAGTAAAAAGCTCCCTGTTTTACCATGCTTTCTCTAGTCTCGTTCATTTTATCCCATGAATTCGGGTGAGGCAGAAATAGGTAGGAAACCAGGGGGGGGGGAAGATAAATTAAAACAAAAGAGACTCAAAATGCCTGATCTGACTGTTGCAGAAAAACAACTGAAAGAGTAGAAAGAAACAATTAACAATTAAGCTTTTGGAATTATGTTCCAAACAAGTCACCATACAAGAAAGCAGGAGCACAACCTAAACTGATCACCAAATGTCTAAAACCCAGGGGAAATTCCAGTTGATCCAGTTTTAGAGAGCATTCAAGAAATTACATATTTTTTTCTTTCCAAGGTCTCAAACACTTTGAAATAAAATTAAGCTGGAGTATAATCTCCCAGGCCAATAAATCAGTTGCATTTCTCCTGGAATATTTGGAGGGATAACTCTGACTCTGGAAAGCCAAACCCAAAATGAAATCTCTCATTTCAGACATGGTGGAATCATCATGATTCTCTTTTATCCCTCTAATATGGGAGCTCTGATATTAGAAGAAGGCAAAAGTTATGGTATGGCTGGAGGAAAAGAAGAAAAGTTGGATTCAAATAACCCCAAACCTTCCACAATGTCCCATTTCAGAAGAAAATTTAGACTTGAGTTAGGAAATTGATATTTTTACAGCCAAAAAGGGAGAAAGAGATGCAAATGACTCCAGCAGGGCTTGGAAATGTCAGAGGTTCCTGCTATCAATATGCAGCATTACAAAGAGAAAGTAATATGCAGTTGGGGAATAATAATATCTCTGTCTTTAATGTTAAATTCACTACTTATCCACTGGCTTTGAAAAGAGCACTGCCTTTGCTATCAATTCTGTCTTCTGCCGTCTGGATGCAGGAAGAAACAGATAATTCTATTTCAAGTCTGCATACCATTTTCACATGATGATTTCACATCTGTCCATCCCACCAACAGCAGAGGGATGGGGGGGGAAAACAAATAACTAGGAAGACAGGAGAAAGCTCCTGGGACTTCCCATCACTGGTTGGAGTGAAATATGTTAGAGTTATGGTGACAAACTCAAAGCAATGGGATGGCAAACCTAGAACCAATGTATATCTCAAGCCCTGATTCTAACTCTGGCTGAATCATTGGTTTCCATAAAGTAATTATGATATTATCAGGATTCTCCCACATCTCTAGAAGTAGATACTTTCCTCAGTTCAAATTAACCTCACCCCTCATTCACACACACTCTCACACACACACCATTTGTACCACTCAAAAACAAGCCAAAATCGTAAGACAGCTCTGTGGGAGGAAATCATTACAAGAGTCTTGTAATACATGTTTTAAACAAATATATAAATCTCCTCAGACATTTCTCATTTGCAGATTGAAAATAATGCAGAATAAAACATAAAATTCTGATGACTCCTGCTACCTCCCTTCCCAAACCCTGGAGAATGAGCCAAGAGTGTTTATAATGCAAACATTTTGCAGGCAGCTGGCTCTTTTAATATGGGATAAATACTTCCCTATGTTTTTATATTTCTTTTAAAAATAGATGTTCTGAAATTGCCAGAAGCAGAATTCAAATTAGTGGAGTTGAAGTACCTACGAGAAACTCTATCAGGGCCCCATTATTTCTAGGATTTGACAAAACAAGGTATCCTCAACAGTAGTATTATTCAACACTTAAGCAGATCTACAGATTAAATGGATGAAGAATACTTCACTATGGTTTGTTTTATCGTGGCTTATTGAATACACTACATTTGGCTGTATTCATGCAACAAACAGCAAAGTTAGACCAAACCTATCATTTTATGATTTATTTGGATTTCTCAGGGATAAAAATGGAACAATTGGGACAAACTGAAGTATCAAGAGAAGATGTAGATTGTAACCTGTAGGCTCTTGAAGGACTACGTTTGCTATCTTTTTCAGGCAAAATAGTAGAAATGACAACAAATAAATATGCTAAGCACATGGAGGCTTTGCTAAAGCTGAATTATATCAAGGTAAATCCTGTGTAATCAACCTTTAAGTGGATTTTTTTAAAGAATTGACACAGACAGAGATGGAGGCAACTCTATTGACACTATTTGCTTAGCCTAGTGGTGTCAAACTGGTGTCCCATGGGCCAGATGTGTCGTGAACAGGCCACGCCCACCCCAGCTCCGTGAAAGGGAGAAATGTCCTGAAACGTCACGTGACGTCAATGTGATAGCGTGAGTTTGACATCTGTGACTTAGACTATCATAATGAGAAGACCCATCCACTGATAGCCAGCCAGAATTTGCTAACTTAGGCTTCTCTTGGAATCATGAAGATGGCAAAGTTATACCCAAATGCTTCTCTTTCTGTTGGGTAGGGAAAAAAACCATTATGGTTTTTTGGTTTAAAAGAGGACAGAAGGCTGAGAAGAGAATCTCATTTCTCTCCACCAGGTTCAGAATTAACTGACTCAGCTCAAGTGATAGGAGGAGAAAGAAATTCAGGAATAATTAAGAGTGGGAAATTGTTTCAAGAAATAGTAATCTCTGAAAAGAAAAAAGAAAATAACATTCAGCAAGAAATATTACATATGCAGTATTTTAAATTTTTTGTTTTGGTCTTACTTTTTAGATTATTTTTTTAGTTTACTGTATATGTGTTTAAACATACTGTTCCTCTCTCTCTTTCTTTTTGCTACATACCATGTTTTTCCCAAAATAGGACCAGGTCTTATATTATTTTTTGCTCCAAAAGTTGTATTAGGGCTTATTTTCTGGTTAGGTTTTATTTTGGGGAAAATATGGTACTAATTGCGTCCATCTAGCTGATGATCTTAACTGGGGCTTATTTTTGGGGTAGGGCTTATATTACAAGCATCCTGAAAAATCATGCTAGGGCTTATTTTCCAGTTGGATCTTATTTTCGGGGAACAGGGTACAAGCTTAATGATGTGTGGTCTCTGGTTCCCTAGAAGATTTCCATGAAGCAATGCCAGAGGCGATTTCCTGGATAGCTGAATTGGACATCCAGTTATGAGGCCACTGTCCTCCCCACCATAGAAATTTTACTTATACTTACGTGCCCTGTGTATATATGTTTACTTCTCTTATGTTATGTTATCATCATACTCTAAATAAAATAATAATAACAAGCTAAATAACTCCAAGCTTTATGCAACCTGAATTCTCTTTACATCATAATTGCCTCTAAATTAGGAGCAGGCTGGTGCCATGTTCCAGTCTGTCCACAGTCTTATATTTAAACAAACAAACTTTTTGTTACCGTTTTTAATAGAAAATCATCTTGCGTCATGATCTGGGATTTGAAAAGCTCTATGTTTTTATCTCTGTTGCTGCTGAGTATTTATGCATGTGACTCCTGAAAGCTAAAAAAGATTTTTTTAAACATGAGAATTGAATTAAGAGTAATGCCTCCAATGTTATGAATTGCCAGAAGATGGCAGCACCAACGTCCTAAAAACTCTTACGTGTTCTTAGCAGCTGTTCTTTCACTGTAGTCAACAGAAGATGCAGTGAAAAAAGGTAGTGTTGGCCTTGTTTGTGCGCTTTAAGCAATGCATCATGAGCTTTTATTTATTTTTTACTGCTGAAGGAGTCCTTCCAATTGAAATTCACTACCAAGTATAAGTTGTTTATGGTGATGACTATGTTGCTGTGAGTACTGCATGTTGTTATATATATATAGCCACACAGTGAACTGTAAAGAATTGATTTGTGTGACCAAGAATGAAATGGATAATCTGTGATAGCAGCCAATGAGTTTCACATGAGAAGATTTGATGAACTGTAAAGACAATTGGAAGATCTCTCAAAGAGAAATTGCTCTCATGCTTGGCATTTCACAGGAATGTGTGGGGTCACATTATTGATGTTCTTCAATATGAGAAGGTTGTGCAAGATGGGTTTCATGTATACCGATGGCAGAGATCAAAGCCTTAAGTGTTCAAATTTGCCAACAATCCTTGTCACACTTCAAGAATGAAGGTAATTCCTTTACAGCACCATAACAACTGATGAAACATCGCATCCTTTATGACCCAGAAAAAAACCATAAGTTCATAAAATTGCATCACAAAGTTTTGCCTAGGGAAAAAGAAAAACAGGAAAAAAAACATCGTTTTTTTGGAGATACAGATATTATTATTCAGATGGATTTCCTTGAACTTGGCACCACTGTGAACTCCATTGCGCCACTGAAAGAACTATTAGAAAGCAGAATTCAGAAGCACAAGAAGAAAATTGTATTGCAAGGTGACAATGCTAAGCCTCACCACCAATCAAAGAGACAAACCGGCTGAAATCACAGGAAGTCAGGCAGCATATACATTTAATAAATTATTTTCATTATTGTTATTTGCAAAGTTAGATCACATTATCTGCCAAGGGGTAAGATTTGCCACCGGATAATTTCCATCTTTTCCCAAAATTGAAAGAACATCTTTGTGAGCATCTGTTTGATTCAAATGAAGAGACAAAAAAGACTGTAGGCCCTACTTGAACCGAGAGAGTATGGACGTCTTTTGTGATGCCTTAAGAAGCTTCCGCATAATTGGCAGAAATGCATATGGTGATGATGATGTGGAGAAGTAAACGTAGGTAATAAATGTTCATTTCAGGGTTTATTATCCTGTTTCATCTATTAAAATAGCAACATTTAAATTGATGTTATGATCATGGAGGAATTACTGCACATGTAGAAGGGACTGAGACTAATATTTTTGTTCTTTTTTTTAAAAAAGGCTAAGAATCTAAAGAACAAGGGTCATTGAAAGGAGCATTGGTATGAACCTTTATTTGTATGGTTTGTCTCAGTGGTGAAATGTAAATTTTTTCCTACCGGTTCTGTGGGCGTGCCTTGTGGGCATGGCTTAATGTGGTCATGTGACTGGGGGATCAAAAGACAGAAACTCACTTTAACACTGTCCTGCTGGAGCAGGGTTGGGCTAGAT
>JANHFT010004134.1:178623-191823 GCA_032467955.1 Pseudoxenodon macrops | reverse complement strand
TTTTCTCTTGAGAAACCTATATGCGGGTCAAGAAGCAACAATGAGAACTGGACATGGAACCACGGATTGATTAAAAATTGGGAAAGGAGTCCGACAAGGCTGTATACTGTCGCCCTGCCTATTTAACTTATATGCACAGCACATCATGAGAAAGGTGGGGGACTAGATGAATCAAAAATTGGAATTAAGATTTCTGGGAAAAATATCAACAACCTCAGATATGCAAATGATACCACTCTAATGGCAGAAAGTGAAGAACTAAAGAGCCTCTTGATGCAGGTGAAGGAGGAGAGTTCAAAAGTTGGCTTGAAATTCAATATTAAGAACACTAAGATCATGGCATCCAGCCATCTCAATTGCTGGCAAATAGATGGGGAAGAAATGGTGGTAGTGACAGATTTTATTTCCCTGGATTCCAAGATCATCGCAGATGGGGACTGCAGCCAAGAACTTAAAAGACACTTTGTCCTGAAGAGGAAAGCTAAGGTAAATCTAGACAGCATACTAAAAAGCAGAGACATCACTCTGCTAACAAAAGTATGTATAGTCAAGGCTATGGTTTTCCCAGTTGCAATGTATAACTGTGAAAGTTGGACCATAAGAAAGGCTGAGTGCCAAAGAATTGAGGCCTTTGAACTATGGTGCTGGAGAAGCCTCCTGCGAGTCCCTTGGACTGCAAGGCAATCAAACTGGTCAATCCTAGAGGAGATCAACCCTGACTGCTCTTTAGAAGGACAGATCCTGAAGATGAAATTCACTTTGGCCACCTAATGAGAAGGAAAGGCTCACTGGAGAAGAGCCTAATGCTGGGAAAGATTGAGGGCGAAAGAAGAAGGGGACGACAGAAAATGAGGTGGCTGGATGGAGTCACTGAAGCAGTAGGCCTGAGCTTCAATGGACTACCAGGGATGGTAGAGGACAGGAAGGCCTGGAGGAACGTTGTCTATGGGCTCATGATGGGTAGGACACAACTAACAACAACAAAACTTCCGGCTTAGTAGTGCCTTTCTGTATGACTGCTAAGATTGACCTGTTAGACTAATGTACAGCAGGACCTTAGAGAGTATAATAAAAGGTTGGTTGAAAGAAGGGTGAAAGATAGGAGTTGAGAAAATCGTACAATGATATCAAGGGGAGTAAGATGACATAAAAAGGAGGGATTGCAAAACAGCCAATGAAGCAATAAAAGTATTTATGAGGAAAGATTTTCAGGACCAAATATACTCTGGCTCTGGCTATTATTAGGAGTGTTGTCTAGATATAAGATGAAATAGTACTTCTCTTTCTATGTTCATACTGCTTGCTTTGATGAATATAGAAACCTTTATGTTATCTTGTCTTCAACAAAGGGTACTTTTTATATGCCCACAAGACAGATAATTGTTGAAAATAGGACAGTCATGAAGTGGAATTTCACAATATTTCTATTATATTCTGAACTCAGCAATAAAAGATTTGTGCACCCCACTTCAACATTACAGTTATTTGATACAATAATAAAAATATAAGGGAGAAAACCTAACAGAAAATAAATTGCTAGGTGTAAACTAAAGTAATGATTCTAAGTGATAGATTGAAAATAATTTTGCGAGAATTTATTCACGAGAACCAATGTGGGTTCTTACCTAAAGGGACAATATTACAATTGTGTTGGACATTTTAGAATATTTGGAAGAATATAATGAAAAACAAGTTGCATTGATTTCTTTAGATGCAGAGAAGGCCTTTGATAATTTGAAGTGGACTTTTCTGCTTAATGTTTTGGAAGCTGTGAAAAGTGGAGAGGATGCTTTAAAATGGGTAAAATAATTTTAGCTTCAGAGAAAGTATACCTTATTGTTAATAGAGATCTAACAAAACCATATGAGCTACAAAAAGGAACAGGACAATGGCTGTTAACTGTCTCCTCTTGTGTTTATTTTGGTTGTTGAAATACTGAACAGTCATAAACCAGGATGAGAGGATTGGGAGTAAACGTCTATGGAGATTCTCAGTCATCCAGGTCATGGTTGTCCCAGAGGTGATTTTCAAAGGGCATCTGGACTTTCTTGTTTTTCCCCCCCTTGAAATTGTTTCCCTTCTCATCCAAGAAGTTTCTTGGATAACAAGCAAAACTTTTCAAGGAAAAAACAAGAAAGTCAGGTTACATTTTGAATAATACCTCTGGGACATATGAGAGTAAGAATTTTTTAAAAGATGTATTAGTTAAGAGCTTTTGCAGATAACTTGATGCTAGTTATGGAAGATGTTTTAAGTGAGTTGAAATATTAATGGGTAAATTAAAACTTTGGCACATTAGCAGGTTTTAATCTTACTAATAAACAGAAGATAAAGTTGTTAAGAAAACCATGAAGATACAAGATCAAACAGAATTGAAGAATAAAATGGGTATTAAGATGGAGAAGAAGGTAAAATACTTTGATGTCATTATGAAAAATATGAATTGAATCTTATTTCAAAATAGTTATTTTGAAATAAGATTCACACATGGAATGAAGTTAAAAAAAGATACAAGAAAATACAATTGTCATTGCTGGGGAGAATGTCTATGATTAAGATGAATGTCTTACATAGAATGTTATTTTTGTTCCAAACAATATCTTTTTTGACAACTGTTGTGCCATTTAAACAATGGCAGAAGGATATATCTAAATTTGTGTGGCAGGGGGGAAAAACCATGAGTTAAATATAAGATGTTACAAGATGTACAATACAAGAAAAAGGAGGATTGGCTTTACCTGATTTGAAATTATATTTTACAGCTTGCTGTATAGTTTGAATGAACAATTGGATGTTGTTGAAAAATAGAAGTAGTAAAAGGTTTTTAGAACTAAGGGAGCATGACTTGAGATTCGTGTGGCATGGATATTTATAATATGACAACATTTTAAAAATCATTTTGTCAGCATGCCATACTGAAAATATGGAATAGATATAAACTCAGATTGTGCCCAGAACCTCTGTGTTTCTCAGCCCAAGTGTGTTCTATAGATGAGAAATGATAAATAAGCACAAATGGCTAGCTTATTATGAGATAGCAGAGTTTTGTCAAGGGAAATGTAAACTAGTACAAGAAAAGATCTTATGCCAGAAGGACATACTTGTCAAAGGTTTTCTTATATACAATCATTAAAAAGTTTTAAAGGAGACAAAATAACATTTGGTTTTGAACAGCATAAGATTCATTTTGAAACATTAACCATATATATATGTTGGATGTGTTACTGCTAAAATGTATAAACTTTTACTGAAATTTGAAACAGAATCTACAAATGAAACAGTGAGAGAATATGTGGCTGAAAGGACTGAAAGTTACACTGTGTGTTATAATCTTAAAGAGAGTTTTTATAAATGATATATTACAGTAGATTATTGGAGAAATTGTCTATAATGTATAAAGGTGCTGAAAATTTATGCTGGAAATGCGAAGAACAAAAAGAGGCATATTATCATGCTTGGTGGACATGTAAAAAAGTCAGAAAGTATTGGGTTCAAATACATACATTACTTCAGAAGATGTTAAAGATTAATATACAATTGAAACCAGAGGTTTTGCTTTGGGGACTGATGGATAAACAATTGGAACTTATCATGGAACTTGCTTTCTATACCTGATAACTGCAGCAAGATTTTTATATGGTTTAAAGATGTGACATTACCCACAATGGAGAGGTGGATGATAAACATGATGGAACTTGATGAGATGGGCAAATTGACATCTTCGATTAGAAAAAAGACATTATTTATGTTTATTGCCGATAGATAAAAACCCGTTTAGTTTTTGCGTGAAACAGAAAAAAGGAACATGACTTATGGTTTGATGATTAGAAAAAAATTGATTATAGAAAAATTGAGAGATGTTGTAATGTTAAGAGTAAGGGGTAAATGTATTCTTATTTTTATAACTCTATAATGAAATCAGAAGTTACTTCCAGGGGTGGGATTGAATTTTTTTAGCAAATGCCTGGTTGCTGGGTGGGCGTGGCCATAGGGGCATGGCCTAATTGGCCTCTTGCACCACGTGGAGGGACATTTTTAACCTTCCCAGGCTCCGGAGGCTTTTCTCTAGCCTCCAGGAGGGTGAAAACGGCTTCCCCTGGCTCCAGAGACCCTCCGGAGGCCAGAAACAGCCCCATTTCAGGACTTCCAGTAGCTCCGTTTTTCAGCCACCCTGGAGTACATAAGCCCTCCGGAGGCCGAAAATGAAACCATTTCTGGACTTCCGGTACTTCCAGTAAGCCCATTTTTCACCCTCCCCAGGCTCCGGAGGCTTTCCGGAGGCCAGAAGTGGGGCCATTTCTGGACTACTGGAACGTCCAGGAGGCCCGTTTTTCACCCTCCCAGAGCCTCTGTGCAGGCCCTGCACTTACCTGGCACCCAAAATGGGCTGTGTGGAGACTCCTGGGAGGGGTGCAGGTGGGCGGGGCCAGACAGTCCTTGCAACTTTACCAGATGTAAAATTAGCATCCAATTTGCCTGAACTAGTCTGAATCGGCTGAATCCCACCCTTGGCTATATATTTTCTTTTACTTCTTTGTTCTGCACTTTTGGCTATTTCCTTCCTTCCTTCCTTCCCTTCCTTCCTTATTCTACACAAGTTTACATTAGCTTTTATCTTTCTTTTTAACAATTTCAATAAAATCATTTTTTAAAACAACAACAACCACCCTGCAAATTATGTTGGGCTGAGAGGCAGTGAGTAGTTCACAGTTACTCGTGGCTCAGAGATAGCTAGAAACCTCTCCAAGCTTCTAACCGAGTACTTGAAACACTACACCACATTGCCTCTGTTAAGTGAAACAGAATATTACATGAATAAGTGAAAAATATATGTGAAACAGATCATGTCTCATAAATACTGATGAATATTCTATATATGTTAAGCATTGATAAGTAAACATTCCCCACCACCACCACTCATGTACTAAGGCCATTACAAGAGGATTTCTCTATTCTCTGAAGCGAGTCAGCTGACAATCAGTGGGGAGACCTTGTTGATTATATCTTCTCCTTTTGAAATGTCTACCCAGGAGACTCACTTGCTATTCATTCTCATGTCCTTTTTGATAAACAATTTTGAGTTTGTGAAAAAATTCCTAATCTCTCTCAGCTGATCTTCCTGACGTATTTCTCTCTCTTCCTCTGTTACACACAAAAAAAGCACAAACACACACACACACAATTTAATGCACTGTTTTAATTATATGGTTGCTCTGCATCTTCTGCTTTATTGTTATCTATTAAGTTTTGGATCTATTAGCAATGTGAACGCAAAGCTAGTATATCATAGGAATATAAAAACAAAAGTAGATGCCATTCCAGCCACTTAATTAGACAATAAAAGTGTACCCCAACTTCTGTTTAAGTTATAGGTGAGAAACAATAATTCAAAAAAATTAATTTGTTAGAAGTAGAGTATAAAAAAAGAACAAAGTGGTCAATCAAAGACAGTAATGACAGCAGCATCAACCATCAACAAACAAGATATCCTTCTTAATAAAATCAATTCAATCCAGCAAGTGAAAATACAAATTAGTTTACAAGCTAAAAATGACTCACACTCAAAGTCCTTCTAAACAAACATAAATCATTAATTTGATTCACACCCGAATGTCTTGTGTTTCACTATAACGAAAATATGAAATAAAAATGCCAACGAAGTTACATCAGATGGTGTAATTATAACAGTTTACATTAGTAATTATCACATCTATTATTGTCTGTTCTAATAAGTACAGGATATTTTCTTCCGACATTAAAAGTGGTTCATGCTGCTTTTTCCAAAGTAAAAATGATTAAGGACAATTTATCCTTATCCTTAACTCAATAATCTGTAGTATTTGGATACCTGTCATATAATTGAAATTTGATAGCTAATAAAATTTGCAATTTGTAACATTTCCTACAGAAGAAGCCCCATTGAGTACAGTAATTCAACTTCCAATTAAACTAGCATTGAGTTTGCATGTGGATAAAAAATCTACTGCAGTGGCAATTTCCACTTTTATTTATTCCCCAAACAAAGAATATTCATAAAAAGATATTCCCTCTCAGGAGATCCAGACCGCCGAGAGGTAAAATTTCCATCAGTTGATATTTAGATATAAATAGTTAAGGGCTGACTCAATGCAACACGCATCGCTCAAACACAACTCGGTATTCTTTGATAAGCTTATAGCTCAGAGGAAAGAGAAATACAGAGCAATCTGTTGCCCTCTTAATGCAATTAGCAGATTAAAGCTGTATTTCACTTCATTAAGATACTGACTGCATGCAGCATTAACTGATTATATGACGTACGCAGTGTTCCCCCTACAGTCCTCTCAGCGACACAGTGGAAAACAACAAGGGTAAGCCAAGCAGTTTACAAGTGAGCATCTGGTATTGACATTAGGAGCCGAACACAAGATCTACGTTGTAGTGTGCCCAAGGGGTGCCCTGGAAAGACTCACTACATATGAACGCGCAGGCTCATCTGAACAGCTCACGGCTGGCTGATGTCGATCCGCTTTGCAATTACGAAGCGCTCCAGCTCCAGCAATACTAAAACAATACTCACCACCGCCACCATTTCAGCTCTCACATTTAAAGATCTGAGAGGAGATGCCTACATGCCCTCTAATCAAAGGGCAATGCTTGGTCTTCCGGGTTTCCTTCTGGGCTTTTTCCTGAACGTGTTTTTCCTTTCTCTCCCTCCCCCTCGCCCGATAAAAGCCAAGTGTGTGTGTGTCTCTCTCTCTGTGTGTGTGTGTTAAGGTTGAGTAGACTATAGCATACACCCTAGTGATTATTTCAATTTTCTCCTCAGATTATTCTTTCGTGGTCGTCCAATCAAGCCCATCATGCCTAGATTTACTAGAGATTTTTTTTTTATTCATTTCCCCAATGCAGGAAGAAAGTAAGCTAATAACGTCCCACCGAGAGGGCTGTCAGACTAAATCCCTCAACTACTGAAAGCACTGCCTGGATAAATCTCACTTCACTTTCCATTCTGCCAACCACTTAGGGCAGGGCCCAGGGGAACTCTTCAGTTTATCCCTCCTCGCGCATTGTCACAAGCGCAAGCCAGAATGGCCCAATCAGGGCCAAGAAAAGAACAAACTAAAAAAGATTAATTCACAGATGTTCATGCATTTCACATACACTGTGCCCTATGGCCCGTTGCTAGGGCAACAGGAGACCACCAGTGTGTGCTTTATTGGCTTTATGAAGTGCGTCTCAGGGACTATAGGCCAAGAAATGCTGCATGATAATAGCAAAGCTTTTCAGAGCCTTGTTTTGTGTTTATCCACATTTAACCCTCAGAGTATTATTAAGCACATTGCTATGCACAGCCATGGTGCGCGCACACACACACACACATACACACTAGGCAACGTACTCATAAATAGGATGGAAAAGATAATCTGTTGCCAAATCTAAGAGAACGTCGACATTATTTCCTAAAGATAAATTTAGATAAGTCCATGATAAAATAAATTTGTATGGGGGTCTATTGCTCCTAATCCTTTTTTTTTAAAGGGGGGAGAGAGTCTTCATTCATTTAAATCGTTTTTTTTAAATTAATCTAATCCGAGCTGTCCTCCTGCAAGTGATTTCAAACTCTCCAGTTGCCAGAAACATTTGGTATCGATGATATTGAACTTTAAGCAGTTGTTTCAAAAGTGTACGGGGTCTCTCTCGTCCCCCACCAATACCCTAATGCAGTGGCTTTTATCTAGCATCTTCCCTTTTTTTCTCTCCCCTTAATTTGTTTTTTCACACTCAACAGACAAGCAAGGGCTTAGGACTAAAGATGTTTTGTTAGGGTCTTTTCCCATCTTCCTTGAAGAGGCTAAGGGTTAAAATCACAAATGTCACAAATCTTGGAGCAGCAGCCCCTATCAAGTGTTAATCCCCCCCCAAAGGAGAGGGAGGGAGGGAAAGGGGAGAAAAGAGGGCTAGCAGAATGGATCAATAGATTCACAGGAGAAATAACATGCAAAGACAATCATTTCCTGGGAAAGCTAAAGCCTAATGAGAATTTACTCTGCCTCTTTTCAAACAGCCAGCTCTTTTGTGGCCAGGGTTTCCTGACTGACAGGAACTCTGGGCCCCTTAATAGGATTTCCATATTATTTCCAACACCTGCCTAGAAGTTATTTGTTTACATTGAAGGAGGCAAGATTCTTAAATCAGACATCTGCTTCTAGTTCAGGCATATCTTAGGAAGCCATCTAGAAAGCAGCTTTGTTACCATGGTGACATTTTTATTTTCTTCCCTTTAGTTGGCTGAAAAAAAAAAACCCATTAGCATTTCCATTTTTATTTTGTTCTTCAAAAGGCCAAATGTTGCTTAGGAAAATATAGTACTTCAAAAATTGCCAGAAGCAATGGGTCACCCAAGATGTGTTTGTTTAGCCTAATTAAAAGAATTAGGCATGAAAAACTGAAGAGGAAATAATTTAATTCCTTCTTATCAGATTTTTCCAAATGGCGAACATTTAGAGCCCGCTATTTTCTTCCACTATTTTTAAAGCACGTTGAATTAATTAGGGATACGTTGGTTTTCTGGAATTGCAAATGTTAAAATGACTTTTCTGAATCTACCATTCACAAAACAAAGAATTCTACTTCCCGTGATCTTAACAGATATTTACCATATGGGGGAAAGCATATCTTTTCACTGTACTGAAACATTCAATACATGGGTGAAGATAACATGGCCTTACTAAATATGGCTGCCCCTATAAGAATTCCCTGCAGGAGTCATCAAAATAACAACGTGGTCCTTGGTGCTCTTTGAACTTGGTGGTTTCCTTAAAGATGTTTCATTACCAAACTAGGAAATATCATCAGAACTGATGACGTTACCCCATTTGGTAATGAAATCCCTGCAAAGAAACCACCAAGCTCAGGGAACATCAAGGACCCCACAGTTCAACCATGAGCTACAAATATTTTCTTCTAGCAGTACAAAAGAGTAATGTTGATGAATAGCAGCCACAGGTCCTCCTTTTAATAAAAATTCAATATTTTAATATCACGGATAGTGAACAAGTCCATGTTCACTCTTAGAAATAAGACCAGCCTATCAACCACCATAAATTTCTAATTTCCCCATAATATAGCACATTAGTGTGCTGAAAGTAAACAGCATAGATCTTTAAAGAAAAAGGCCTTATGGTTCAATGGTAGCACATATGTTTTATAAGTACATGTTCCCAGACGCAACGTGAAGTCCCTTCAGGAAAAGATGGGAAACATTCCTGTCTAAAACTCTGGAGAGACGTTTCGCATCACTGTCAATGATATTGAACTAGAACAATCAATACTGATGTACGGTAAGTACAGTCCAAGCAACTTCCCAGGTTCCTTGAAGTCATAGCGTAGTAAAACACAATGGCAAACAACTTCTGAATATTTGCCAATGAATTTACTTTACATTTCCACAATATCATGAGTAATCTAGATTGACTCAAAACAGATTTACAGATTAATGATAAAATTACGGTAATATAGGAAAGAGGGAAAAAAAGAAACCACTTTAAAATTTGCCAAACAATAACACCTATTTCCTTGGGCCAGAGTAAAAAAAAATATTTTATTGCATTTGCATTGGAATATAACTATTCTCTTTTCATAAACTTTTTTATGTGTGAATAAGATGCAGCACTTTTCAATATTACAACATAAAAGCTAATTGTGATAGTAAAACTATATGACAGTTTGGGTAATCTCAAGACACAGTTCAGTAGTTTCTTTCCCCTTTTTTCTTAGAAATAAATATTTGGAGATAGAAAACTTTGAACTGGGTAACAGTTTACCCATTTTTAAAATAACTGTTTTACTCAATAAATCACATCTTATGTTCACCTTAATTCCGCTCAGTATGATTAACTGATTCTTACATTACACAAGAAGGAAATGGAATACACAAATGGAAAGTTATGTCAGTCACAGTAGACCTACTGTCACTACATTTCTGTGGAGAGGATCATTCAGTAATGAGAACCCACATTCAGGCTGGGTTCATACATCAACATAAGCTATAGTTTGCTTAATCATAGTGTATGAATAAGCCAAAAATAGTCAGATTCATGCATCAAACTATGGCATAGAAAATAAAGTGGCCTAGATTCACACAACATATAAATCCAAACCAAAATATTGTACTGTGGTTTACCACGATGTATGAAAAAACAACAGTTGGAAGTACTGGAAGCCCAGAAACAAATTTACTCACATTTCCAACCCTCACAGCCAATATCACATTTTGTTCCTAGTGAACGTATTTGACGGGTCTATTCAATATTGGGACTTATTAAAGCCTTTTAAGATGCTTGCCTTCTGAGTAACTAGAACATCTGTACTCTGGACCCCAATGTCTCTATTCTAAATAATTAATTGACTAAGTATATAGTCAAATAAGTCATTATATGTTGTTAGCCTTAAATAAACATTCCATGCTTAATATGCATAAAACAGCATCAATATACAACAAACACCATAAGAAACACATGTTAAAAAAAAAACACAAAACAGGTGGGGGTAGAAAGGTCAATTTACCAGGCTGTAAATTAAATCGCAATTTAAATACATACATATATGTCTCTGTATGCATACATATGCATAGGATATTAAGTCAACAGGAAAATACATTTTGAAGAAAAATGCAGTGTTAGTCATTTAAGAGAAACTAATATAAAAACTAAAGCTTTGCTAATTAATATTTGTTTCACTTCGGTGCTTAGTAGATGTAATGATGAACAAGCCAGCTTGTCTCACCCAATCACATCATCAGTCCACTCAAGTTTCATCATCAGAGAATTGGCTGAGCCCCATAGATATTCATTCATCTGGTTCACAAACAATTACATTACAGATATTAGAGCACCTGTAACATTCCCCACAGTCTATATGCCCCAAGGCAGGTATCAATTAATGCCAAACAACAGGTGGTACTGCGAGATCAGAATAAATTGAAATTAAAAATAAACCCTAATTATTTTGCAGGAAGGGACCAACCCCTCCTTTTCCAATATTAGAACTAATACTTCCTTCTAAATGAAAGGGTAATTCACCCTGGGTCTCTTTGCAACATCCTGGAAAATCAGTCCTAAATTCATGTCATCCTTTGAGTTGGAGTAAATAGTAGCCTGCCTCATAAATTGTGGGGTTCTTCCTTGTGGTTTCTGACCATCTGCCATATTTCTAAACAGAGAGCAAGACAATCACCAGACTCCTGGGCTCTTAAAATAATTTCTTCTAATTACACAGCACAATTTTTCCAGCACTCTTGTTTTCCTGATCTGATCATCAAAACTACCGTACTACTCCAAGAGATTCAGCTATGTTGAGCAGGGGACCAACGGAGCTAAATCCCTACAAGTCCTGTGAGACCAGATTCGATTCCCACTATTTCTCCATACAAAGGAAAATAGCAGGGTTTGTGCCATTTTAGCTTTTTTTCGATTAAAAATAAATACATCAGTATTTCAAATTGTTAAATAGTATTTCGCCTCTGCTCCGCTATGGAAACGAGTGCATCTCTACAGAATTCAAGGCACTATTTTCTTTCAGCTACATCACAAGAAATAGGTTAGATTTATAGTAGGCCCAGGCTATTTTATGTCACTTTGTTCAGTCTCTCAACAGCATCACAAGTCCTCACAAAATATATGGCTACAGTTTCTTATTTCTGTCTGAAAGACAAATAAGACAAAAGGCATTCGTAGATGAATGGATTTCAGTTGCTCCCCAAGTGCCTTGCTAAAAAATCTCCCATAATATTTTACACTATGAGGAATTTCTTGGGCTGTGAGACAACCTTTGCAAATCTTCCCTTCACCCATCAAGGTTGCTGCAGTTCATTGGAGCATAGATAGATTTGATCCCCACATTTTTTCATCATCCAAGTTCTTGCAACCATTCACACGCATGGCAGTTCTCGCTACATATACATTGATATCTGCTACAACAGTAGAGTCCCATTGCCCAATTATGCATGCAATAATTTCACCACTAACTGACACAATAGGCCTGACAGCAGTGTGTTTCTTCTACTGCCAGCAGCTAAGTTCATTGATGGCCAAATCGTCATAATTTGACCAGAGTCAACTTGTTTAGAAAATGCAACTTGTTTAGAAAATGCAAATTTAACTGGCGCCTCTTCCATTAATACTGCTGAATATTTTACAGAAACCTCCACCATACAAAATAACCATTGAGGTTTCCAAGACAGGATGGGATCTAATTAGATGTTCCATATAATGGTCAATAGTTGTAGCATGGCATGGGGAAAATAAATCTTGTCTAGCAAAATATTTGCAGCTTATTATTGTAGAAAAGGCCTTTCTGATATTCAAAACCATTGTGAAGTTTTGAGGTTAGAAATTTATTATTGTTCCAGACAATACCAGGCGGAGCCTGAGGGCAAAGACAAACGCATCATCAGTCTGGACTCCTTAAGCCCTTGAAAGGGACCTAAGTCCTGCCCTTCCTTGAAGTCTGTTAACTCTTATCTGGCACCAATTTGCCAGATATGTTTCGTGTGTGTGTTTGCATGGAATAAATTTGCAGTGCTTTAAAACTCTATCCTGGCTCCTGGTTTCTTCTTCCTACTATGATGACTGATGTAATATTTAAGCAATGGAAAAACGATATTTCCAAAGTTATTTGACAAGGCAATCTGATATAGCCCTAGCGCCCCTCTTTCTTTTTAGCACCCTGCACCAGTTAGTAGTTGACTTCTTTAAAAAGTTTCACAGTAGCTGTAGTGTCATGGAAAAAATATGTATTTGAACTAAGACAGCTTTAAGGAAGGTGAAACTGAGTGCAGCAAATGTGTTGCATCCTGCTGGTGGCCTTCTTGACACAAATAAGCCCCCCCTTGAGCTTTTGACAGTTTAGTAAACTTACACACACTTCCCTAATTTCCTCCAAATCTCTCATCACCAACATTCTTTATCCCCTGTATAGATCTCTCTCAAATTGTATATTCATCACTGCATAATGGCTTAACAGCACTTAATCAGTAGAATGACTTGCCTCCAGAAGTTATAAGTGTTCCATCACTGGAGATTTTTATGGAGAGATTGGATAGCCATTTGTCCAGGATTGTAGGGGGGGCTTTTGCTTGAGCAGGGGTTGGACTAGAAGACCTCCAATTCCCTTCCAATTCTATTATTCTGTATTCTATTCTGTATATGTTAACCCACA
>JANHFT010004134.1:167164-178523 GCA_032467955.1 Pseudoxenodon macrops | reverse complement strand
GGGGGGCTTTTGCTTGAGCAGGGGTTGGACTAGAAGACCTCCAATGCCATTCCAATTCTATTATTCTGTATTCTATTCTGTATATGTTAACCCACATGAGAGGGGACCTATGTAATCAAGGACTACATGGATAGGCAAGTGCCAATATTTAGATCACATTGCTTTGTGAAGAATAAAAGCACCAGAGGTTTGATGATTGGACAGGCAAGGACATTGTTTCCCATTGGCTTTCCTGGACCTCAGTAATCCAGTGTTTCTCCATTAATAGTCAATTCACAAGTGCTGAGGACGGAGTAAGTAGCCACACGGTTTCAAAACAGCCTAGCAGTACATGCTGAATGCATGAAGAACATTCATGCACAAGAACCAAAAGCCATGCTATTCTCTATATAAATTCATTTGGAAGTAAATTTCACTATGTCCCATTACTTTCTAAAACTCATATTACTCATTTCATTAGCTAACTTACTGATAGAAACTCAGATTTATAGTGAGTAAAAAAAAAAGATATGTAAGGATCATTCTAGTTTATCTGAACTATGCTACAGATATCAATTTAAGATTTAGGTCATCTTTAACCCTTCTTTTTAAAACAGAAAAAAATATGTATCCCTTTTTTAGTATGAATAATTAACATCCTATTTTTCTTTAAGAGTTTGCATTCTAGCTTAAGGATACCTCTTCATGAATTTTATTACATACCGTACATTGCCTAAATAGTTTCAGTTACATAGTAACTCATAAATGAAATATGTAATAATAAACATTTGCCAGTAGTTCTTTTGCTACTTCACAAATCCTTTATTTTGGGGAGAATTGGGGGTGGGTGGGTAGGATTTAGTAATAGTGTAATAATAACATAATAGAGAATGAATGAATGACAAAGTTGACAACCATGTGATGAGGGCAATAGCACCCTTCCAAAATATTAGAACATAAATATAATTGGACAGGTTTCTCTCCTTTGCATACCAGTGAGTCGCTTACCTTAATTATTTCACTCTTACAGCAACACCTAAATTTACATTTTACGAGCTGTTCTAAAATCTGCCCTGCTTAATAATCTGTATCTTCAAGAAAACACTTGAAAGCGTCTCTCACAATTAAACCCAGCCACAACCTTGTATAAATCAAACTTTTGCTACCATATCAAAATGTTACACTGGGGCTGCATAATGTTGCCCACATCCTCATTACATGGTACACTAATTACTACCAGCAGATTCAGAATTTTCTGCACATTAGAGGCTTTTAGAGAAGCTATAAAAAATTTCAGGCACCATTAATTTAAATTTGTATTGAAATTTCCTTTTGACAGATGGCCAAAAATTACTTATTATTTAGAGCACCAGAGCTGCCTGTTTGCACATTAGAAGAGGAAAGGGAAAATTAAAAGCAAGCAGGAAATTTATGTCACGTTCATTACCTGTTAAATGTTAAGGAGCATTATCTTGCATGAATAAATTATTTCATACAAGCACACAGTCTCCAGCTGCTGGCAACTGGCACGTTCTGGCCAATAAAAACCATCTCAAGTCACATAGCAGACAATCATAAAAAGCCTTTCTTAACCAGGAGCCACTTAAGAGAGAACAGATCAATAGAACAAGCAACTAACTGCTACTCTGGGTATTATGGATAACATTTAAAGAAATTAGCAAACTATTTCACCTTGCAAAGCTGGCAACAAGCCCTAGATGCAGAGACAATCCAACTTTGCTACTTGATGGCTGTACAAGACAAACATTTATTTATAGCTCTCATCATCTAATAAATCAGTGGGAAAAGAGTTGTACTTTGTATGCTGTCACACTGGATGCCCACCTAATGGTTTAGAAAGAAGGAACCCAAATAATGGCAGGTGAATTAGTCTCATCTACCAAACAATGACACACCTCATTGGTTCATTTCCATTGCCCTTTCTTGACTTTTTGAGCATTGCTGGCCAGCAAGCAAGAGAATTTATACACACTCACAACTCACTCAGCAATTTATGAATATACCTTTCCTAGGTTTAATTTCAAAGTATACGTAACCATAAATTCTCAGTGTTCCTACGCTGGGAAAAATGAAACAAATAACCCCCCAAAGCATAGTAGTTCATAATATTTAGCTTTTAAAGAATTTACTGTACCAAGTTTGCTATTTTAATCAAAGAGCCTTGCATATCCTCCTATTGAAAAACGCATAGCTACAGTCACTTGTGATCCAATAGCAGTAATCCTCGACTTACAACCAATCATTTAGTGACCACACGAAGTTACAATGGCATTGAAAAAAGTGACTGGACTGTTTTTTTACATTTATGACCACTAAAGTATCCCCGTTGTCACATGATCAAAATTTGGACACTTGGCAACTGGCAGGTATTTATGACGGTTGCAGTGTCCCAAAGTAATGTGATCACCTTTTGCGACCTTCTGACAAGCAAAGTCAATCAAGTCAAGTCAGATTCACTTAACAACCATGCTATGAACTTAACAGTTGTTAAACTTGCAGTGATTCATTTAACAACTGTGGCAAGAAAGGTCGTAAAATGGGGGGGAAATTTACTTGTCTTGCTTAGCAACAGAAAATTTGGGCTCAATTATGGTTGCAAGTCAAGAACTACCTTTTAAAGGTACAATAAAAAGTAGTTGTTCAGTTGTTTATGATAGGCGCCTGGTGGTTGCCTGGTTTGGCATTTCTGGGTAACCAGAAAAAAATGGAAGAGCCACTATGAATGGCTGAAAGATGCAGTTTCTTGATTAGTCACAAGATGTCTTATTGAGGGAAGAAGTGGGTGTCAATGTTTATATTGAAGACATAATATTAATTGGAATTAGAAGGTTGCACATTCAAAGAAAACTGAAAAGTGTATTCAGCATTCATTAGGCAGTTCATTAAGTATTTATACACCCCATCAGAAGCAACTGAAAAAAATAGCAGACTTTAATCTCCTAATACATAGCAAAATAAATTTGGCACACAACAAATATGAAACATTAACAAAAACATAGCAAAAGCAGCAATAACACATTACTCCATTAATCCAACCCCTTTCTAAAGATCAAAAACCTGGCCATACATACTGGGGAGCAGTTCTAGAGTGAAACTTCATACTAATGAAAGTTTTCAGATTTGCTACCTCAATCCTACTTTCAGACCTCAAAGGAAAGTGAGGTCTTGCTGGATGCATCCAGCACACGTCACCACCACAGTTGATAAGGTTTATTCTTTACATCAGGGGTCTCCACCCCCACCCCCCTGAGCCAGGGCCCACTAAGGGGCTGCAGCCCTTTTGGAACTGTGACAAGAAAAGTTGTCCATAGCTGTGCTACAGGAATTGCCTCTTGCAATATTTTGACGAGCAAACTCAGATACACTTAACAATCAGGTAACTAACTTACCAACTGCAGTAATTCACTTAATAATACTGGCAAAAAAAAGTCATCAAATGGGGCAAACTGGCTTAACAAACAATTTAGCAACATAAATTTTGGCCTCAAAATCTCAAGGACTACCTGTATGTTTGTGTGAGGGCATGTTAAGTTTCTTTTTCCACAGTCTGGAAGGAAATTTTTAGATCTCGTTCTTTGGGAAACTGGTTTATTTGTAGGTTGGCGTCTCTCTCTCTCTCTCTCTCCCTCCCTCCGTCCCTCTCCCACTTTTTCATCTGCCACTGCTGCACATACTGAAAATTGTTGTGGATTGAAAACTGACAGTTCCTATCAGTTTGTAGCTATTAGGAACCCTGAGGTTAACTGTGAAGTTGACAAGAACAAGGTCAATTCTACTCTGTTATAACATAACAAAATAGCCAACAAAACCAGCAAAGGATTGATTTGGGGATCAAGCTTCAGACCTTTGTCATCATATTTAAAAAAAAGAGACCAAGAACTGGTAAAATATGAAACCATGAAGCCTCCACGGAACAGCTTTAAGGTATCTCATTTCTCTACCCTTCATCTGGTTAACGTGAACCTATTTCCCCCATCTGTAAAATACACTCATAATTCCATGATCAACTCAAAAGTACATCATCATTGGTTTATACTATGTACAGGTAGTCTTTGACTGACAACTGTTCCTTTAATGATCATTCAAAGTTACAACAGCATTGAAAAAATGACTTATGACCATTTTTCACACTTATGACCATTGCATCATCTCCATGGTCACATGATCAAACTTCAGATGCTTGGCGGATGCATGAACATACAGTTGTAGTGTCCTGAGATCATGTGATCAGCTTTTGCAACCTTCTGACCAGCAAAGTCAATGGGGAAGCCAGATTAATTTAATATTAATGTTGCTAATTTAACAAATGCAACAATTCACTTAACAACTGTGTCAAGACAGGTCGTAAAATGTGGCAAAATTCACTTAACAAATGTCTTACTTAACAACAGAAATGTTGGGCTCCATTGTGGTCATAGGTTGAGGACTACCTGCATCAGGTATATACAATAAATATAGGTATCTGATTTAATATCTGTTCTATCATGCAGAACTGGCTTTTTTAATGTCATATATTAGGAGAAGAATGGAGGGGGGCAGAGTTAAATAAGTCATCAGCCTAGATATGTTACAATCCCACAAATGGTCTCAATACAACCCCTCTTGAATTATGTTGACCTTTATCTGGTGCCAAGTTAGTATTGAGCTTTATTTGACTAGATTCCTGGATATAGGCTTGATAATAAACTGCAACTTAATGTAAGATTCTTTGTGCTTGACAAATACAGACTGAGAAGTATGAGAAACAATATGAGGACAAGAGAAAGTTCGCTGTATTTATGATCGAAACCAGAATTTTCTTCTTCCATCCTCCCTCCGATGCTTTTTCCCATACCTTTTCCTTGCTCAATCTAAACATCACTTATTTTTAGGCAACTAAAAACCTTTACTATCTTAAGATTTGTTGCCAACAATGTGTCTTCTTTGGAACATTGGCCTAGCCCTAGTCACTGTGATACATATCATACATATTGATTATGTCCAAATTAAATAATAGCCGCCTTAGAAAAAAAAATGCTTGGAACTTCAATAACAGCCAAATAATTAACTCAAGAGAAGAGGAATTACATCCATACTTGAAATGTGACTTTCAGTTCTTTGCTGTTTGCCCTTATTGTTCTTATTTTCCTTTAAATTTCAGTCAGGCCTTCAGCCCAGAATAGGCAGAATATAAATATTAAAACAAACAAGGATAGTATTGTCATTTAAATACTATAACTTATATGGGTTCTGTTACCAATGGAGGCAAGATTGCCTTTTTCCCATCTATGGATCTCCTTCAAAAGAATCAAAATGAAATGTAGAATCCATTCTGGATGTGCAGTCTGCTCTCAAACGTTGATGGCATGAAATTAATTCATTTTATGCTCTGCCAAAGCTTTTTCTGATGTCCTTATGCCACAGGAGTTGGCGGGTTCATTGGTTTTGTTTAGAAAATAAAGATTTTTAATTTATTTTCTGGCTTAAGTAATTTTACTGTGCTTTGGGCAGATTTTTATTTGTTGCAGCCTTTTTTGTTCTTTGATTAATGAAATTGTCTTAGTATTTATATTTTCATATTAGTCGCTATT
Organism: Pseudoxenodon macrops; assembly: GCA_032467955.1. NCBI lineage: Eukaryota > Metazoa > Chordata > Lepidosauria > Squamata > Pseudoxenodontidae > Pseudoxenodon > Pseudoxenodon macrops. The sequence goes on along the minus strand of JANHFT010004134.1, from coordinate 172,953 downwards.
GAAACTAGTTGGCAGAAACATTGTTTTAAAAACCCACAGACTTCAGAACGATTAAAAGGACTTTAATATTCTGCTTTATATCGTATGCAAGCTAAGATGTCCCTGCTTAGCAATAGATTAATGCCAGATCTAGGATGCATTTCTGACTAAAAATTCTGAAAGGCAATGTTTTGTACGGGCCTGTTAAAATATAAATAATCTTCCAGATGCCAATGCTAACCCCACTGAAATATGCATTATAGGGTTCATAGTATGGGAGTTAAGCCATTTAAGAGATAAAAGTCATGCCCATGATATATTTATTCTCTGCCATTTCAGCCCTCGTGGAGACGTACACTAGAAATAAGAACTCCTTGGAGATTGATAGGCAGAGAGACTCTGATATGAATCTTTCCTGCCATGGAACACAAAAGATCTCCCTGAAGAATCTTCCTCTCCTGCTTTATTCCCAGTAAGTTTCTGACAACAGCAGATCACCCAGCAACCTATCTTACATTAATATTTACAATTGTCTGCTCTGGAGGGATTTTCATGAATGGAAGGAATGCAAGTGTGGGAGGTCCAGAGCTGCATAAGCCAGCCTGCCTTCAGCTGCTGATGTAGAATGAGGCCACTTTTCTCCCCTGTCTGCACAAGGCTTGAAAACGTTCTCCTCAGGTGATAACACTACATCTTCATAGAGGTTCTTCACAGTGCTAGAGCCCTTTCTCAGTGGAAGGGATTTCTGTATATCAGAACAAAAGTAGAAGCATCTCCCATGCCAACTGACAATGGAAAACCCTTCTGTAAGCTTGTTATGCGCCCCTCTGAACGGGTACTTAACAAGCTCACAGAGTCCAGCAGTGAATTTTCACTTTTACGTAGTGTTTTAAAATTGTCTACCCAAGACTAATCAATATGGATATCACCATCTAGTGACCATAATAACTTTTCCTGTGCTTTAAGTTCAATTGTAATAAATGCACTGCAATCCTTTTAGCCCACTCCTTCCATCTGTGAAATAGAATCTTACCTTTATGGAGTCTCTGTCTTCAAGCAGAACAGCAGCAGCAACATGAGCAAATGAGAGAAGGGAAGAGACAGAAATATAAGATATTTTATACAAGACTGTATATATGTCTTCTGTCTCCAAAAACATACCACAACCTTAGTCTCCATTAAAAGATAAATGGCAAAGATATTACTTTTTTTAAATAAAGTTAATTGTTAAGCGTGCACAACCAATGTTTAAAGTTGATTCCATTAACCACAACTGGTCAATCGAGAGCCTTTGAAAGATGCTATAGCAGTAGCACAAAATTATATAGGGCTGAGCCTCTTTTTCCAGAGTGAATTGTAAACCAGTTGCATGCTTCTTACTTCTGCATTTGATCCGTATTTCTTAGCACATAGGCCTCCTCAATCTTTAATGTTTAATAACACTACTCTTCCAAATTGTCATCTATGTATTATAAAACACTAAAATGTCATAGTTATTTAATTACACACACGGAGATATATTGGTTTATTGATGATCACATTTTCCTGGCACCTTTCTCCTCCTCCTCCGTTATTCCCTTGTCATGGAACTAAAAACGGCTTCTTTTTCATTTAGACAATTCACAGTTTTTTCTAGCCATTATTGTTGTATATTAACTAACCCTATTGCACACATGAACATAATAACTGACAGCTATTGGCCACTTTTTCCTGTGGAAGAAGAATAAGAATTGTTCGAGTAAGGCTGACCCAGATCAGTCCTTGCAAAATGAAGTTGGTTTCAAAAGATGCCATAGCAGCTTATAGAGACTTTGTATGAAGCTGAATGGGACATGGGACAGTCACTTTGGCTCATCAGATTCTTTGGAGAACCCTGTTTGAGGTTGGGAACATGGTTCTGATCTCAGAGATCAGATTGTCTCCCATTATTAAGACAGGCTGGACATTTATAGAGAAGAATCCAAAGTCAGGGAGAATCCCCCTTCAATGGATAAGATCAGGGCTTTTCAATATCATGGAATCTTAAAGAATTATTAGTTCTTCCCATTTTCTTTTACTGTCCTAAGCACTGCGGACAAAAAAGTGATCAAGTTGATTGCCTCCCATTATTAAAACAGGCTGGACGTTTGTAGAGAAGAATGCCACTTTCTCTTCAGTTCCACTCACAGACCAGAGGTGGGTTCTGAATCTTCTTACTGCCAGTTCGCTCAGGGTTATGCCTCAAGCACAAGTGTGCATGGGCGCGGCAGTAAAAAACTAACTTTTGCGCATGCGCAGAAGCAAAATCCAAGATGGCGGTGCCCACAGAGACACCGACAGAACTGGCTCCGTGACATCATCACGGACTTACTACCAGTTCGATAGAACTGGTAGGAACCCACCTCTGTCACAGACCAACCAAGCTTTAGAAGAATCAAGAATGAACCCTTAACTTTTCTCCATTAAATAGGCAGGGTTCTCCCCCTGCCCTTTAGACAAATGGAGAACTAAAAGAATGCCCTTTCCAAATCTGGATCCTTTTGGCTAGCTTGAACTATAGCTCCCATACTTCCCAACTCAGATGGACAGCAGGACTGCACTAGAAAGTATACAGCAGAAGGAAAGACAAGGGTAGGGAGTGAACAAGAAAACTCAAGGACCTTGGCAAGGACCTTGTACCTTTTAACATCTGAAGCAACTTTCTCTGAAAGCTGAAACCTAGAAAACAAGTCTTACCTCTTTGGTGATCACTATCGTGATGCTTCTTTTCATCTTTGATTGGAAGGTGAGACTGCCCTCCAAGGGCACTTGACAAGGCTAGGAGGCCCGCACTGCTGCCAATGGGTGGAATGGTGGGTGGCTGCAATCCAGAAGGATGTGGAGTGAGAGGCACTGGAAGGCCATGTCCATGTGATAAATGTTGGGCCTGGAGTTGCTGCTGCTGTGAAAAATTAAACAAGAGTTATTGCATTTGTTCCAAGGAAGAGAAACTTTCAGCGTGGCTAACAGTGTGCAGGGCTGGGACTCATGTGTCTTCAAGGGCTGTCAACTAATCAATGATCCTGATTTGCTACAAATTATTCCAACCGTTGAAGAAACAAAAGGGCAGAAACACGGTGTACATGAGAATAAAGAATGGAAGTGACCGATGCTTATAATCAAAGCTTAATGCAACGCATCACCTCTGAAACCGCCTGCCTTAAACAATAACTCTGGTTCAAGTCCAGATTAGGGGGAGGGAGACGTTGCAACGTTATTCGCTCTATGATATTATTTTTCGTGGGCTATATTCAAAAGGAAAATAACACCTTTGAAGTGAAACTCCTTCAGTCTTATTCTTCCAGGAGCAGTCTCGTAAGGACACCGCAAGTCTAATCAAAATGCACAAGTTGACTATCAAGACAGCCATTAAGTTTTGCTTTTAATTTATTTATTTATTGGAAGGAAAAGAAAGCTGAAAATTGAGAAGGCAAGCATTAAGCCGATCTCCCCAAGCAGCCACCCAGCATGCAGCAAGAGTTAATTTGAAAAAAAGGAAACCTGAATTAACAATCCAGAAAAGGAAACTGGTTGCAGCCACCGTTTAAAGTCCTTTAAGTGTCCTCAGCGGTACTTGAGCAAATTACTAAAGAAAATCTAATGTAGCAAGGCTTGGGTCCTCCTGTAGGCTTGCTCAATAATGCTGAAATAATTGGGCACTCTGTGCACGTTTAGTGATGCTCGAATGAAAAGCTAGAGGCCTGCCCTTGTACTCTTCTCTAGCTGCTGACTCTGTGTTGTGACAGGTTTATTTGAGTGGGACTGCGATGCATGCACCAGTAGCTGCGCTGACAAGAGTTTAAAGTCATTTTTACCAGTACACTGGCAACACATAGAGAAAGCCCTTGAGAGGTTAGAATTGGAGTGCTTGACCTCAGCCCAAGCTGCTTCAAGCTCTCTGCTGTACTAACCATTGTGGCCTAGATGGTTTGTTGATGTCGCTACTGAAGGAGAGGAGGGTGGGAGGAAGGGAAGGAAGGTGGGTGGAAGGAGGGTTTATGTCACACTCAATCTCCCCGGACAGGGAACTCTTTCACTTCACACTTGCACCTACAATAATTTCGCAAGATGACTTTAAAAATCGGCTTTCGCTTTCCCAAAATCATGCTATTTAAACAAATGAAGTCTCATTTTGCCGTCTCTTCTTCCTTGCTTCCTGTTTAAAAGACTGTTTTCAAAGAGGGAGGGCCAACAACTGTCTTGCTATACATTATATATATATATATATACACCCACTCCTTTGCTTCAAAACTCTCCCAATTTTCTCCACATATTTGTTTTTCTTCTGCCCTTCAAATTCATAACTGGAAAGAAGGGCATTTAATTGGACCCTTCTTGTATCTAGAGGTTTTTTTTTTAAACCCTCATAATTGGGTTTACAATCTGTCAAGCCAACATTATTCAAAAGTTTGGGAAAGATTAATCAGTGCTTAGTTTTTGTTTAAATGAAAACGTATGCTTTAGCCAAAGAAATAAATTCAAGCCAAATTTTCTAAAGTTAGCCAACAGTGGGCATCTGTTCAAATTAATATTAAATCTTAAAACACCAGCAGAATTACCAGGCCAATATTTCAAAAATATGAATTTAAGTATTTAATTTAAACCTTTCTGCTCCATTAAGTCAGCCCGGCCTACTATCAATGCAAAACCATACATTCCACTCTCCTCTGCTGTAGTCAATAATGCATAAATATTATATTGGGCTTTTCCAAGCCTTCACCTAATTGCAGTCCAAGGGCGGTTTTTCTGCATTAACTGACTAAATAATTTCACCTTATTCTTCCCATAATTCATCACTGTTCCATTTTGATGGACTGTTCATAATCACCATCATGAGCAATCTTTTGATTGTTCCTCCCCCTTCTCTCTGTTATTCTTGTGGAATAAGTGTATTCTACAAGATAATTAAATGGTTTATAATTATGGCAATTATTTATGGCTTTATTCTCTGGAATCAAATGTTTTAAGTAATATCTTTAAACCAAGGGGCACATTAAGCAGGGCACATTTTATCTTTTTTTTAAAAACGGAACGCCCATTCCAGTTTGGATTATTGCAATGTGGTTTACATGGGGCTGCCCTTGAAGACTACATGAGAGGTACAATTGACTCAGAATGAGACAGTGTATGAAGTGATGGGTTTACCCATATGACATCTCTGTTGTGCGAGTTGCACTAGTTCCCAGTTTATTACCATGTTCCCCCCAAAAGACATCCCCTGATAATAAGCATGCCCCCAAAAATAAACCCTTCCCAAAAATAAGCCCTCCCCCCCAAAATAAGCCCTCCTCAAAAATATTTAAGCTCATGTGCAGCCGGTCCCTGCCATTTCCTCTGGTTAGGGAGACAGAGTTGGAAATCAGGTAAGATGGCTAGAGGAGCTCCATCTTGCTCCTTGCGCCCCAAAATAAGACCTCCACAAAAATAAGGCCAAGCGCCTATTTCGGGGTTCAAAAAATATAGACAGGGTCTTATTTTCAGAGAAATGCAGTACCTATAATGACCTATGTGGCACAAGGCCAGGGGCCACCTCTCTCTCTAAAGGCATCTATTTGTCCTACTGGACCAGATAAGGAAGGCATATTCCTAGCCCCTTCCCTAAAAATGTCAGCATTCCAAATATCATCCCTGATCAAATCAAGACTCCAAGACAAAGCATTCCTCCAAGTTCCAATTTATTAAGAGACATGTTGGCACATCTGTGAAAACCCAAATCTGAAGACTTGCAGGTTTCCACCCCTCAGTTGAAAGTTCAAGATCCTGCCCTCACACCCACAAGTCCATCACATGGT
>JANHFT010004134.1:130520-149020 GCA_032467955.1 Pseudoxenodon macrops | reverse complement strand
CTGGCTTTGCATGCTTTGTTCATTGCTTCTCTCTATCAGCTGTGCTTTAGAACCTTTTTTTCCAGTCCTAATCAGGGATAATGTGCTGAAGCTGACCAGACTAAGGACGCTAGCCAGATGAATACCCGGTAGGCAGCTTTTCCCCCCTATTTTCTCCCCCAAAAACTAAGGTGTGTCTTATACTCAGGTGCGTCTTATACTCCGAAAAATACGATAAATGTAATTCCAAATCTGATGGATATTCCATGACCAGTACCTCCTAAGGCAGAGGTGGGGAACTATGGCCCCTTTATGATCTGTAGACTTCAACTCCCAGAATTCTTAAACCAGCCATGCTGGTTCAGGACTTCTGAGAGTTGAAGTCCACAGATCTTAAAGGGGGCATAGTTGCCCACTGCTTTCCTAAGGCAATGTTTCTCATCCTTGGCAATTTCAAAATGCCTGTTGGCTCAAGAATTCTGGAAGTTGAAGTCCATTCATATTAAAGCTCCCAACGTATCTGGGAATACACTGGGAGCTTTAAGATGCATGGTCTTCAACTTCCAGAATTCCCCAAGCCAGAAGGCATCTTGAAGTTGCCAAGGATGAGAAACAATCTCCAGATACACTGTCCTAAAATGCAGGGCGTGGCAAGTCTATTTCGCTCCACCATATTTAAAATGATGAAATAAGAGTTTCTCCTCTCTATTTCCATATTCTAAACTGGAGAAAAGCGTTAGAAATTAAGGCATGGATCAGAAAAAATGAGAATAATTTTGGTCAGCTAGCAAAACCAATTGTACTGCATATGGAATTGGTAAATGCTAAAAAGATAGAGATATTTCTTTTCATATAAGGAAAACAAAATCAGGGACAAAAGAGTATTGTATGCAAATGCCAAAACAGCAAAACAGAGATTCTTCAGTAATATATCTGCTAATTCATTCACACAAATAAATGCCCTCAAGCAGCCTACTTGCATGAACAATAAGTACACACACCATGTAGCAGTTATTTGTAAAAATAAGCTGATAGATAGAGCTTATAAACCAATAATTATTGAGTGTCTGCAAATAAAATAGTATAGATACAGCAGACAAATGAGAAATCTGGTAGAATAATGAAAAACAATGAAATGCTGTTATTTCAGAGTAGACTGTATTAGTAGAATAGATCTATTGCAGGGGCATTGCACTGTATAACAAAAGTAACTACCATACAGGAAATATATTTATCCAAAGAATTCCTCAAGAAGAAATTCAGAAACCCCTCCCCACTAAAAAAAAGCATAAATTATTAGAGTTGTACAATTATGCCTCATTAAGTATTGTTTATTTTTTTTCCAAAGAAGGTTAAAAAGAAAGAAAAAGTAGGAAATAGGAAAAAAATGGTGGGCCTAAAGCTAAGCTAAAGTTGGTCTAGGCCCGTGATGGCAAACCTATGGCATGCATGCTAGAAGTGGCACGCAGAGACATTTTTCCGGGCACACGAACTGTTGCCCAACTCACCTGCAGCTGCGCATGCGTGCACGCACCAGCTAGTCTTCGGAGCTCTCTTGCGCATGCCTGCACATTTGTGCATGTGCATGAGTACTGGTATGCAGCGTGCACATGCAGACAGCATTAGTGCATGTGCATTGCGTGTGTGAAAACCACAAGCATGCACAGATAGTGTGATTGTGTGTGCAACGCATGTGGAGGAGACGCACATTAGCGGATAGCACATATGCATGAAGTGTGTACTTGTTCAGCACTCGGTGAGTAAAAGGTTTGCCACCACTGGTCTAGGCCTAGATCTATTTAGACAGGACACTACCAGGTAATAATAGAAATGTAAACTAGACTGGGAAATTTGGGAAGCGGGGAGATAACACCCCAAAAAAGACAATGAATATATTGCCATTTCTGTTGCCTTGAATATTACATTAATATATCCAAGAGATCACCAGGGATGTTCATACCGTAGTTATTCTGAGTCATGTTGAGTTTAAAATATAATGAAAACAGAAAACATCCAGATACAAATTAAGATCTATTTAATCACAAGCAATTTCAAAGAACTGATGTAAGACTACATACACACAGAACGTGTTTAAGTAGAATGGAATTCCATAAAGCATGAACAAATGCAACCAATTGCCAGTGAAGATTAAATAGTAAGAAGACAGGCATATTTAAGCTGGAGACATCTTGCCTTGATCCTAGAAATTCTAAGCTCACTAAAACTAGAGCAACTAGTTTAATACGAACAAAAACCTTCATATAAATCTTTGCTATTGACGATGTTGCATAATTATTATTTTTTTGAAGCCATATTTTCCAGCATCGCTGGAGGATAAAGGTAAAGGCAATAGAAATGTATTATTTGATTTTGCTATTATGAGATGGTGACGAGGCAGGGGTGAGCTTCAAAAATTTTAGAAAGTGGTTATAGGCCCAGTTGCTAGATGGGCATGGCCATAGTGGGCATGGTCTAGTCGGCCTCCTGCACCAAGGTGTGGGGGGGGCATTTTTCCCCTCCCTGAGGCCTGTTTTTGGCCCTCCCTGAGCCTCCGTGTGCGCCCTGCACTTACCTGCATCCAAAACAGGCTGCGTGGGAACTCCTGGGAGGAGCAGGGCGGGGTAGGCAGGGCCAGCCAGGAGTGGGATTTGGGGGTTCTCCAAATTGCACAGAATCTCCTGAACCCCTGCGAACCCCCAGCAGCCCAACCCTGTGGCCAGGCATTCCCTGTAAACATAGTGCCACTATTTCCCAAAAATGTTCCCTATTTTTATGAATACTGTAATTGCCAATTCCTTCATCTTGTGCTTTCGTCTTGTCCTACCCTAGCTTGTCCTCACCTACTACTGGTTATGTCCACACATAAGGAAAATAAAACAGTTTGGTCTAGTGTTTAAGGCCCCCTCTTAGAAACCAGGAGACTGTAAGTTCTAGTGATGCCTTAGACATAAAATCTAGCTGGTGCCATTGGGTTAATATATATATCTCAGTTCAACTCAACTCACTGGGTTACTGTTGCAGGGAAAATAGAAGGAGGAAGGAGTATTAAATAAATCTGCCATTTCTCTAAAACTAATAAAGGTAGGATATAAGTAAAAATGCAAAGCCTTCTTGTAGAAGTCCATCAACAACATGCAGTTTTCAGAGTATAAGACGCACCTGAGTATAAGATGCACCTTAGCTTTTGGAGAGGAAAATAGGGAAAATATCTGTCTACCAGGTATTCATCTGGCTAGCGTCCTTAGTCTGGTCTTAGTCTGAAAAAAAGCTTGTAAAGCACAACTGGGAGAGAAGCAATGAAAAAAGCCTGCAAAGCCTGGAAGAGAGTTAGCACCTGGTTAGGTCTGGGGGAAAAAGGTTCTTTGGAAGGAGTAGCAATGGAAAAAGACTGCAAAGATCGATTCACTCTTCACTCACCTCATGAGGTCTGAAAAAAGCTTTGAAAAAGCTAGATTAGGAGTATAAAACACACCCAAATTATCAACCTCTTTTAGGGGGAGGTGCATTTTATACTCCGAAAAATATGGCAATTCCCTAGACAACTCAAGAGCCCAGATTGAATGCTAGGTTCTAGATTTTAGAGACAATATGAGGCACCAATCTCTGCAGAGAATTGGGAGGGAGGTTATGTGGAGATGAAGCCAAGGAGTACTTTCCTGCTCATAATAGCATAGGAGTTCAAACAGGGCTTAATATGTTTAGGAAAGCTTAGCCTAATAAGATTACTTCTAATCAATGTTTGGTATATTAGACAACAGAAACTTCCATCTGACACAATTTATCAGCACCACTCAGGGCAACGCTAATAGGTTGGGACTACATTAATTCCCAGATAATCCAAAAGCTGAGAAGCATAAGGAAGGTTTAATCGCATCCTCTTTCCAAATCTGAGGTCTCCTTTCAGTATTCGAGCAAGAATAGAAAGGTACACAATTCTTATACTTTAAGCAATTACTGCTAGGCATTAATGTATGCATTTTTGAGTACTCGTTTAGTCTTCAAGGCAATTTAATCATTTTAGAATATAATATAGTCTGACTTTGCACATATTTTGAAAATAATTTTAAATATTTAGAAAAATAGATGTAACAAAAATATCACTAGTATTCCACAAAGAGTTAGCCAATTTATTCATTCGTTTATTAAAAAAAAAACACCTTAATATTACATAGTGACAGAAAAAAAGATTTAGAAACTAAGGGATTTATTTTATGCCGATGGGAAAAGGGTGAGTTAGAGCATATGGGGGAAAGCAGGTTGTAAATATAGCAAGAGACAGGTAATCAATTATAAAGAACTGGACAAAGAGAAATCAAAGACATTGTGTTAATAAGCACATAGAAGGACATAAAGAACATCTTTATTCTATCACATGATAAATTATTCAGATAAATTTAATGAATGTAGATGTGCATATCTAGAAAAAGTGGGCCTGCAAAAATTAGTTCTCGTTCTGAATCAGAGATTTGAGAGGAGGCATTGTTTTTTTCTTGAGTTTGCAACCTGAAAATAAACTAATTTAATATGAGTCTGTTTCAGGATTCAATCTGAAAGTAAGAGGGTTTTTTTCTATAAAAAATGCCATAGGCAACAGAGGTTGGAGCTTCAAAACATTTCACAAACTTTTGACAGACTGGGCAAAGAGAGGAGGGATTATAAATCATTAGTAGGATATTAATCTTGACAAATTGCAATAAGGCATTTTCATACACACACTGTACCTCTTTTTTGGGGGGGAAAAGAACACTTACAGAAGGCCAGATTCTTTTAAAAAAATCATTCTGCTGAAAAAGTTTAACTGTGCTGAGAAAGTGAATGAAGCCTGTAGCAAAGAATAGAATAGAATAGAATAGAATAGAATAGAATAGAATTCTTTATTGGCCAAGTGTGATTGGACACACAAGGAATTTGTCTTTGGTGCATATGCTTTAGTTAGTCTTTCCTTCCTAAGAATACTGATAGGCAAGATGGTAGTAAAATACAGGTAGTCCTTGATTTACAACCTCAACTGAGCTCAAAATTTCTGTTGATAAGTGAGACATTTGTTAATTGAATATCATGCCATATTACAACACTTGCCATCGTTGTTAAGTGAATTGCTGCAGTTGTTAAGTTAGAGGCACGGTTGTTAAGTGAATCTGGCTTTTCCATTGACTTTGCTTGTCAGAAGGTCACAAAAGGGGATCACGTGACCCCGGGACACTGCAACAGTCATAAATACGAGTCAGTTGCCAAGTGCCTAAATTTTGGTCACGTGACTGCTGGGAAGGTGCAATAGTCGTAATTGTCACCAATCACCAATTCTCTCTTTTATGATAAATGCAAATGACCCAAAATAATAATATCACAGTTAAGGCAGATGGATAGGAATGAAAGCGGGATACTCATCACTTGTGGAGGGAATTTATTATCATCCATTCTACCTATATAGACCAACAGGAAAGATTTCATTTGTATATATTGGTAATGTTGCTATATTGCAAGTTACAGAGGCAAAGAGTACATGCTTTCATTCATGAACTATTTGGTCTCATAGCAGTGATCAAACTCACGTTCTTATTCAATTCTCCTCAATCTTCCAATCTATTTTAAATATATCAATAAGAATGCTTTGAATATCTTAATAGATAAAGTATGGTTACTCAATATTAAATTGTTCTTTAAGTCTTCTTCCTTTAAAATAAATACCTAACGAGATTACAAGCTTTTGCAAGAAATCAGGCACAAACTGGACCACAATAAATCATGTGGAGTGCCACAATTACACCATAACCTACTTTCTGTCCAATGCTATATTATAGTATGACTCTGGAAAAATGCACCACAAATAGGTTCTCATAAATATTTATATTTTATGTCAAATCTGCACTTTATTAATGCTAATTTGTAGGGTATGCCCTTCTTACTCTGCATAACTCCTGGAACACTAGAGTTCTCATACTATAATATTCACATCACTTCTGTGACAAATATGCAGTATACCGTACTAACAACAGGATATGAAATTGTTGAGCTTTTCTTTTACCTTATAAAAGCATTTCTCAGATTTCATGTTGAGTATTGGCCAAAGGCTAATGCTACACTATCCCCATCATGGGCCAACTAATCATAGTAAGCTTACCATTAGGACACAGTTGCAAAAGTATTTTTTACAATTGGGGTAATTGCTCAGAGTAGAAACTGCAGCATCTCCAAGTGAAAAAGAACAATACGGGAAAGAGGACAATGCAACACCGTATACAGATATTTTGGTATCAACATATTCATGTGCAAACTAAATATTAGCCTTTTTAAAATAAGAATGCCTGTAACACTCATCTACTATTCTGGGCATCCTGAAGAGAATTGTGACAGTTATTTCTCAGTCACACATAAGTTGACATCAAACATACTGGAAGCCATGTCTGGCAAAGAAAACCAGGCCAGATACTCTGAAAGTCTTCGAGATTTCCATATGCTGATACATTTCTAAAACAACATTTCTTTAAAAAGAGAATGGAGATTTTATATTCCTGATTATTACTGTATTGATAAAAACGAAGTGGAAAATAGATAAAAGGAAAATGAAAAATGTAAAAAACTAAGAGACTCTCAGAATATCTCAGAAATTTTAGCAAATTTACACTCTATTAAAAAGGATGTCAGTTTGCTATTACTTTGCATTGTTTGCCTCAAAGCTGAATTAAAAAGAGGTGGTGAAAGAGGAGGAAAATATATCTTCCTAACAAAGTGTGGTATATTCTTAATAGGAAATAACTATGCTTTCTCCAACACAATCATATGGGTTTACAAAAAGTTGACAAAAGGGGAAACAGTCTCTGGACTCTATTAAATAGTACATTCAACACTTTCCCAACATGAATCAAATAAATATATCCTGTATTATTGTGTTACATTTTATTTAATATTTTAAATCCAATCTCAGATTGGTCTCTTGGAAATGTTAATATAAAATCTCCCTCTTTTCACCCAAAGGTGCTTATTCATGGTGTCCTATCAGAGTTTCCTGTTGTTTCTTCATCATGCCTGCTTCTTGGATGAAAAGCAAAATCGTCTTGAAAGAAAAACAATGTCTAGTTGCCTTTTGAAAAAGCACCCTAGGGACAACCATGACCTTCATGACTGAGAATCTCCATAGACATCTATATTTTCACAATAAAGCTTTAACAGCAAAGCTGTCCTTTCTCCAGGCATGATGAAGAAACAACAACAACAACAGGAAACCATGACACGACACCATGCCAGTGGCCTTTAAACATGCTATTGTAACTATACACTATGGAAACACATTGATTTGTTTAGTCTTTAGAAACACCTCACAAGCTAAAGAATGGGATGAATCAAACACAATCCTAAGGCACAGGATTGATAGATAGATATAATCATTTCATACAATATACAAGAGGCAAAATGAAGTATTAGCTACAGTTTCACAATACAAGTGTACCTATGATCTATATGCACCAAAATAATAATAATGCTATGGCCCAGAGATATCCTTTAGAATTCATTTCTTGGAAGTGCCAGCAAGTATGGCACCTTGGCTAAGAATTTTGGGATTTATATAGTATATTCCTATAGTTGGAAGGCATCATGTTGGGAATACCACTCTAGTGGTATATTGTGTTATATTGCTTGGGAATATTCCTCACAGGTATGGTCTAGGCCAGGAATAGGCAATAATAGCCCCTTTACAACCTGTGAACTTCAACTCCCAGAATTCCCCAGCCAGCACGAGGCCCACTTCTGGTCTAGACCTAGAAGATCTACTGCTAATGACATCATGATCTCTCTGTTCTTTTTCTTCACCCATATTATGGCAAGGGAAATCACGAAAGTGATAGCAGCAGTATGAATAAAAAGTAATCGCCTCTACCAGTTTGCTTCCTGGCAAGCAATTAAATGGTAACATAGCAAATGAGGCTCCCCAGAGAGAAGAAAACCATCTTAGAGATGGTTCTGGTTGAAATGTAATCAACACTTACACTATAACATGCCGACTCAGGTGCAACAGCGACATTATGATTCCTTCTGCGTTATTTCTGGCATTGCATATTTTTTAATGTGACCTCACAAAGATGAGGATTACAAAGCCTAATAACCCTGCTCTAACTATAGCACCATTCCTGATAAAAATGGTAACAACAGCAGCATCTAAATACAAACACTCCATCTCTGGGTTAAAACTGAACAAAGAAATACTATTTTCCATAACAGTCAGCCATTCAGTCTGACAGCCAAGCACTTACTCTAACTTTTACTTTGGTCCTAACGTGCAAAATTAAAATGACTTTAGAACAATAATATAACGTAGAAAAATACAATATAAAGTATTCAATAATAAAATATAAGAAGCTGGTCAAACTGTCCACTGCCACAACTAATTTGCCTTCAACATCATTTATATTCTTAAAAAATTCTACAGATTACTGGTTAAATTGCCCTGAAAATAGTTTGTACAATAGTGACATTGTATGAGTTCAACCTTAGCAAGAAACCCCTGGTGAATTTGATGATGATCTCTTGCATCAAACAAGCCACTGATCTCTTACAAAGTTAACAAGCAGTGCAACGAGTTAACCTGGCACTATTATCAGTGCATTGCAGTCACAGCATTTTTGTTCATTTTTCCCACAGGCACAATAAAGAAATGAATGATAACATTTCCCAGCCTCTTTTAAATTCCTTTGCAATTATACTTTATACTAAAAGAAAAAAGAAAAGAAAAACCAAACCTCAGGGAGTATTTTTTTACCAGACTGTAATGCCTCCATCTTCTGAACTACAGGTTTCAAACACAATTTCTTTCAGCTGCTTCTATTCTGATATTCACAAATAAAATAGCCCATCAAGTGAAAAAGATACATTACTCTTTTCAGACCTTTTGTCCATAAAGTGTTCATGGAGAGTATTAAGCAATTGTGTGTTCAGTTGGCTCAATATGACATATGAACACACCTTTTCTTCTGGTTTTTACTATGAGTCAGTCGGGTAGCTATAACTTTTCCAATGAGCCAGTGATGAACTCATGGTGTATGAACAGAGGCTAGACCTGGTAGAACAGAGGCTAGACCTGGTAGAAACAATTAGTTCTGCCCTAGCTCTCCCTTCTCCTCCAGCTTGTCCAGAAGAAGGACCAGGCTTGCAGGCACTTTGATCTCTTCCAAAATAGTCCTTAGGGGACAAAAGCATCAAAGAAGCCTAAGATACCATCTCACGATTCTTCTGTACTTGTATTTCAGGAATGTGCTTCTCCTTACTCCATATGCCAAGAAAAGCTACACAGCGATTTGGATTCAAAACTCAAAAAAGATACTTCAGGGTGCAAAAGCCTGCCTTCGCTTCTTCAAAACTACTGCAGCTCCTCCAGGGATTGTGTCACTGGCAACCACAGACTCTGCACAATGCTAGGCAAAGATGGAGTTACAGAGACAGCTAAGTGTGTGCTCTGGTGCACTTTTAAGCGGCTTATTGACTACCAATTAGAAGCACTGAAAAGCCCAATTTGCCATATATTGTATAATTCACAGGGACAAATTATCCAGTAGTGTACAGATAGTGCAAGCCCTAAAACTATCATCTGTGGATGGTTTATAGCCACGGCCTATCCTCTTTTTCTATTATTTATACTCAAATGAGTTAATTCTCTTCTTAAAATCTCCATTCTTAAATATTCACTTTAAAAAAAAAACAACCCACCAAAATACTGTACCTGGAGAGACTTCCATTGAAGGTGGCTGTTGCATAGGGTTAACTTACAAAAATGTAGTGACCAAAATGGAATCTTCAACTTTTTATTTAAAAATGCAAACAAACTAGCAGAGAAACGATAGCATCGAATCTGACAGGGTTAAATAGCAATTCCACCAAAGTAAAAGAAAAAAAGAAACCAATATCTGCATGATTATTATTTTTTTATTATTTAACTTTTGAGAATAAACATTGTAACATACAAAAAACACAAGTAATGTCATTTACTTATTTGAACCAGCAAATGTTAGCATTGCTCTTCTATTGGTGGGGGGAAAAACTTTTCAGAGCTCTTCCTTCACCACAGACAATCTATTGACAATCCAAGTAAAAACAGTAAGCAGTAAAATTCCATATCATAACATTTATTTTCTTGTTTGCTGTAGAATCTTTCATTTTTCAAAACCATACCACATGCTGTTTTGTCCTTTTCAATTTCTTACAAAACCTTTTAAAAGGATTTCTAAGCATTGCATTCCTTTCTAAGATATTTAATACTTTCTATACTGGAACATCAATGCTTCTAAGATTGAGGGGGGAGCGAAAACACCCCGAGGAACTCTAATATTCCATTAAACGTGCTACTTCAACACTATCAAAACTAGTAGCATCAACAGCAATGGAGCCCAATGCACTAGTTGGTGCACAGTGACATCATTATACCAATCCTGCAATTGCGTCCTTGAATCCCGACGTCGCACCTGCATGATGCCACTATACACATTTCATCATTTGCCTCTCTCCTTCCCCTCCCCTACACACCACTCACAATCAAGACATCAATTCATTTAATTAACAAACACACAAACAAACCCGTAATTCATGATTATGATGAAGAAATTTTGCCTTTTCTAACCTGATGTTCCCTGGTTTGTTTGTGGAATAGAAATGCCTACAAGCCCCATTTAGTTGGTTGGAGTTTGTGAGCGATTACAGTTCCGATATCATCATGGCAGATGGCAGCAAATGGATGACCTTGTTAAGAGGCTTTAAATCTGGCTAGTAAATACACAGGGGGGGGGTCACCAAGAAATCCCAGGGCTACAAACTAGATGGGGGGAAATCCAGGAAGAACATAATAGAAACCATTTTAGTTTAAAAAGCTACATATCCACCCTATTCACCAGAAACCTAACTTGAAGTAATCCTTAAAGCAGTTAGGAAAAGCTGTGATAAATTCATCTCTATGATAGCTGCCTCTACTGGTAGTCCTTCCTTAACAATGACAGATCTCCCTAGAGCTGCTTATGACCTACTTTTGAAGTTCTGATGGTCTCCCCACATTTTGAGCACTGGTAAATGGCTTACGTTTGCAGCCATTTGCAGCATCATACAATCACACAAAAACATCCATTGAGGAAAATGGATTCACGTAATGATCATCGTGTTTGATTAACGACTGCTGCAAAAAAGGTAGTAAAATTGAGCATGGTTATATGGCGACCCACTTAACTATTGATTTATGACCATAATTCCAGGCTCAATTATGGTTTAAAAAAAAGTCCAGGTAATTTTCTGCACAAGGGGAACCATTTTGAGCATGCACTGGGGAGTAACCTTTCTCAAAACCTGGAAGATAGCAGGTCTGGAACCTTCCATGGAATGAGAGTACAATTAGCATTTTATTACAGGCAGTCCTCAACTTACAACCACAACAATTGACCCCAAAATTTATGCTGCTAAGTGAGAAATTCGTGAAGTGAGTTTCGCCCCATTTTACAACTTGTCTTGCCACGTTTATTAGGCTAATCACTGCAGTCGCTAAATTAGTAACATGGCTGTTAAGTGAACCTGGTTTCCCCATTGATTTTGATTGTTGGAAGGTGATCACATGACCCCTGGACAATATGAGTCGGTTGTCTAGCATCCAAATGCAAATCACATGACCATGGGGATGCTGCAACGGTTGTAAGTGTGAAAATGGTCATAAGTCACTTTTTTCAATGCCATTGTAACTTTGAACAGCCACTGTGAACTGTTGTACCTGTATTAATGCTGAAACCGACAATAGGAAGTAAGAGCTACTTAATATAATCTTTACAAGTGGCCCTTCCAAAAACATGTGGAAAAATCACTTCTGTATTAAACTCTTTAGGGCACATATCCAGGATATCAAGGGAACCATCTTTCTCCAATGGAAGAGCATGCCCCACTCATGGTGGCAGAAGGGGCCTACAGAGAACCCATTGGCCAAGAAATATCAGCTGGTGGGATCCAAGAAAACAGCCTTGTCTGCCACGGTCCCTGCTCTATGGAACATCTGCCATAGGAGGTAAGATCCACCACCCCTCTCTTTAGCTTTCAGGAAAAGCCTTAAAACCTGGCTATGCCAGCTGGCATGAGGTCCTGAAGAAGCAGCTGTTGGATGGAGATGGTTGGTGCATTAACAGAGAAGGTCTTTCACCTTTCCCCTCCAAACCCATGTTTTACATTTGTTTTAATTAATGTAACTTCTAATTTGTTGTTCTATTTATAATTGTTTTGATATTTGTACATTGTTTAGATATTTGGATATAAGATGTTCGAAGTCACTTTAAATTATGAGATGAGTGGCAAATAAATTTGATAGTAATGATTTTAAAAAATTAAGTTACTGATTCTGAACTTTTGCTAAACTCTCAAGTTTCCTTGAACTCTCACTTTCTTCATTCTGGTCTGTCTTCTAACAGGACTATCAACTGATTTTTATAGCCTACAGCAGAATGAACATGTGATATTATAGATAGATATAGATAACTAGATTACATAGGCATACACACACATATATACACAAAATTTATATAGCCACCCCATTTCACAAGAACTGACTCTGGCTGGCATACAACAAAGATACAAAACAATAAACCTGTCCAAAAAAAAATCATCATTAAAAGTTTCAAAACCATGAAGTACACAAGGCATCATTTTATATTTTTATCTATATAAAATTTATATGGCCATCTATAATCCTTGGGAAGGTCAGTTTGTCAAGTCAACAAAGATAATGAAGAATCATTAAGAAAATTTGGATTTTGGCACAAAGCAAAGAGTTTCTGACTCAAACGTACATAAAAATTGGCCCATTAAGAGCAAACCCGAAATATATAATTTAAGAAGAACATGGAATTAACATTTGGCTTCATGGAAATAAAAAAACAAATATGGAGATTCCGTGCAATATCACATTTTAACCCCCATTTTCCCTCTTTATAAGAATCCCATATCCCCTCATCCTATATTCCATGAATGTGTCAACGAAAAATCAGAAGCGAAATAATGACACCAGTGGCACTTTGCCACTAGCTAAGCCCATTGTTTTAAAACAGCTCCTGCATCTTTTAGATTAAAAAAGCCCTGCCTTTATCTATCATGGTCAGATGGCACCTGCTCTGTCAGGAGAACGAGGGTGACCAGGAACTGAAGCGAGACAGGATTTGGTGAACTCAAAAAGCCTTTATTGGCTTAACAAGCTAACAGTGCTAACAAGCAACCCCGGACTGGCAACAAACTTCTACGTCTGACAGCTCTTTATATAGTGGCTGTCAGACGCTTCAGCCAATCGTGGGGCTTTAATCTCCTGCCGAGGGAAACTCTGTCAACCAATAAGGGGAAATGTCCTTGCCACTGTGGCGAGCGTCAGAGGATGCAACATCCCTCCCCCTCCTGGATGGTGTATGCGTAGTCTCATAAGTACACAGGGCGCTTGCGGCTCCACCCTCATCAACGCAGTTCAGGTGTGGCTTCTTTTGAAGGAGGAGGAGAAGACTGCTTAGCTGCTGGAACTCCCGGTGACTTCTCTAGAACTTTGGCTGGAAGTTTTTCTGCTGCAGGAAGGTCCGTATACACAAGTGGGTCTAGTGATGGAACGGTTTCCACGGATGGTATGTAGGGCACTTTGTTGTATTGGGCCAAACTGTTGGTTGTGGCCTCTGTATTAGTTGGCCCCAGCTCACTCCAATCTGTTTGGGGAATGGAGAGAGATTGCCTTCTTAATTGATCGATATGGTGCCACCAGGTCCTTCTGTCATCCAGCTTGACCCTATAAGAACAGGGCCCAGTTACTTGAGTTATGTGTCCAGGTAGCCACCGTGGGTCACCCCCGCACTTCTGAGCATATACTCTGTCCCCTTCTTT
Organism: Pseudoxenodon macrops; assembly: GCA_032467955.1. Lineage (NCBI taxonomy): Eukaryota > Metazoa > Chordata > Lepidosauria > Squamata > Pseudoxenodontidae > Pseudoxenodon > Pseudoxenodon macrops. The sequence continues at coordinate 135,178 of JANHFT010004134.1, read as the reverse complement.
AAATGCCCTTATTCTGCTGGTTGAATCCAGGGGGGTGTCAGGCGAATAACTAAGGTGCAGCCAATTTAAGTCGGTTCGGAGCCGTCGGCCCATCAACAGTTCGGGCGGGCTGTGGTTGTTGGATGGGCAGGGGGTCGAGTACTGGGCTAGGAGGTATCTGGAAATCTTTTCTTGCCAGTCCCCTGGTCCTAATCTGGCCAAAGCCTCCTTGGCTGATCTTACTGTTCGTTCAGCCATACTGTTACTGGCCGGGTGGAAAGGCGTGACCTGGGCATGGCGAAGTCTGTGTCCAGCAAGGAATACTTGGAAAAGTGCTGATGTCAGTTGCAGGCCAGTATCTGAGACTACAATGTCTGGCAACCTATGGTTGCAAACAATCTTTTTAAAATCCTGATCACAGCCTCGGAAGTGGTAGATACCATGAGCTCCAGTTCTACCCACTTAGAATAGGTGTCAACTACTACCATAAAAGTTTGTCCATAGAATGGTCCAGTAAAATCCAAATGGATCTGAGACCAAGGGCCTTAGAGGTTTTCCTCTAAGATGGGGCAGCTGGTGAGGCTGGACAGGACTGTTGGCATCTCTGGCACCACGCAACCCATTCTGAGATGACATGGATAGATCAGATGGTAATTATACACCTCCAAGAGTAACGTCCATCATGACATGCAAGGGGACAGTATTGGAGGGGTTTGGCGGTCACCAGCTAAGAGTCCTAAGAGGGGCTTGTGATCTGTCACAAGCTGGAAGAAATGTCTGTAGATGTAATCATGGAAGCGTTTGATGGCAGCTACGACTGCCAGGGCCTCTTTATCTATTTGACTGTAATTCCTCTCTGTGGAGGAAAGGATTCTGGAATAGTAAGCAATAGGCACTTCAGTCCCATTGGAAACCTTATGGTTTAGGACTGCTCCAATTCTGTATGGCAAGGCAGGGGTAGATTGTTGCTGTATTCAATGAGGATTGCCTTTGATATTAGAAAGTTTTTTACAGCCAAAAAAGCATCAGCTTCCCTTTTTCCCTAGGTCCATTGTGTCAAGAGCCTATGCAGGGGCTCAGCCATGGTGGCTTTGTGAAGTAAAAAGACACTATAGAAATTCAACAGCCCTAAGAAGGCTTGCAATTCAGTTTTGCTAGTGGGTGTTGGCATCTTTTTTATAGCTCCTACTTGGTAGGCGTGAGGTGAATGCCTGCAGTGTCTATGAGGTAACCCAAAAATTCTACTTTGGGTACCCCTAGCCTGCATTTCATATTTTTTTTAGTTTGAGGCCAGATTGTCTGAAATGGGTTAAAATGGCTCTCAATCTTTCGATGAACTCTGTTTGGCAAAGATGATAACATCTTTGAAATAAGGAATGACACCAGGCAAACTTTGCAACACGCGTTCCATTAGATTTTGGAACAGGCCAGAGGCTACGCTAACCCCAAATGGGTGGTGCTGGCATTTAAAAGCTCTCTGGTAGATAATGATTGTTTGTACCTCTGCCATGGCATCGTCCACTGGGAGCCTGTGCCATATCTAATTTAGCAAAGATAGTGCCAAGCCCCAGGGAGTGAAGTAGGTGTTGGACTACGGGTACTGGGTAAGGATTGGACTGCAAGGCTTGGTTAAGGGAACATTTGTAGTCTGCACAGATGCGGACTGACCCATCTGGCTTGATGGGAATAATGATAGGCATTTCCCATCTAGCGTGATCAGTGGGTTCTAGGATGCCCTGAGATATTAGTTTATCCAACTCTGAGTTCACTTTAGGATGAAGGGCAAAGGGTACTCGCCTGGGCTTTAAATGAATAGGGGCTACCTGGGGGTCCAAAGGTTTAAGATTATCAGGATGCCAAGGTGTCATCCAAGACATCTGCGAATTCTTTAGTCAGGGAGTCATAGTCGTCAGAAGTGATGGAGTGGATGCCAGTTATGCTGAGTCCCAGTGAATCGAACCAATCCAGCCCTAGTAAGCTGAGAAGGTGTTTCTTCAAGATGGTGGGAACCGGTCTTTTAATGGTGCTCCACAACACTATGGATTTAGAGGAGCCTGTGTCAATTTCCATTCAACAAGGAGCTCCTTCAATTCTGACAGTCAGGTATATCTTGTTACTGGACCCCACGGCGGCTTGGTGGATATCTCCTTAGTAACCCTGCAGTCGCAGAAGATTGTGAAGCATTCTTCTCTGGTTTGGAAGGTTTGACAGTGGATCACCTGGGAAATGGATAGGTGATAGCTTGCAGGTTGGCTTGGCAAATCCATGCTAAGTGGCCTTTTCCCCCGCAACATTGGCAAGTGGCAGTTTTAAACTGGCAGGATGATCTGGGGTGGTTCTTGCCACAACCTATGCAGGGTGCTAGAGGAGTTCATCATGGTGAACCGCTACATTTCAGCTGCCAGGTGCAGCACTCGGTTGGAACTTCTGTATTTCAGGTATTGATCTGTTGGACATTTCTGATGCTCAAGCTTCATCCAGTGCATATTGGAGGTTGAGTTTGGTGCGGGCTAGCAGACAGCATTGCAAATGCAGGTCCCTCATGCCACATACTAGCTGTTCCAAGAGGATATCATCCAGGTTGCAAAACTCAGTCAAGCGCAGCAGTCCTGGGAGAGGCCACATACCGATTAATGGACTCCCCCTCCTTCTGGCTCCTCTGATGGAGGATCACCGGGCTATGCATGATGGAGCTGATGCATAATGGTTCCTTAATTTCTCGGGTAGGGTTTCCCAGGGCACGGTGTAGACAGGTTGAGGGGCAACTAAAGCCCGAACTGTTGCAAACATTTCATGTCCACATGAGTTTCAGAAATAAGCTCATTTCCAGCCACTAGACAGTTCCATGAAGTCATTTGCCTGAAGGAAGCACTCAAATCGCTCCAGATACACATCCCAGGTCTCAGTTGCTGGACTAAAAGTTGCAAATGTGGTTGGGGCAGCCATCCTTTAAAGGACAGGCAGCTGAGGAGATTGCCTCAGTGATTAAAGCGTTCAGCTCAACGTGCCTCAGCTCAGCTCAGTGACTCAGCCTAGTCTATCACCTCAATATCTCACCTTCATCGCCAAGCTAACAGTGCTAACAGGCAGCTCCAGACCAGCAACGATGCTTCTCCATCTGACAGCTCTTTATATAGCGGCTGTCAGACGCTTCAGCCAATGGCGAGGCTTTAATCTCCCACTGAGGGAAACTCTAAGTCAACCAATAGGGGGAAATAGGGGGAAACCAATAGCGTCAGAGGGCGCAACACCACCTATCTCTTCACTCTTCTGCAAGGCAGTGTTGTGTCTGGTAGCATCCATTATTTGTTCGCTCTCTCTCTCTCTCTCTCTCCTTAATTCCAGCTTGTAACTAGATACTGCTCAAATGCTCTTCAAATGGACCATATGTTTGCATTCATTTACAATAGAATAATGCTAATGTAGCCTAATAAAGGGAATACTTAGCCTAGATGTGGCTGGATGTAGTTGTCAACTCCACCTCCAACTCAAATCTGGTAAATTACTAAATAAATCATTACCCATGCAAGGTAGAGCTGTGAAGTAGTGGAGGAACTAATAAACTAAGAAATTAATGTTAGCGATTCAATATTCTGCATTTCTCAATTGTGTTCCACTCTAAATAGAATTCATTTGTGGATATGATTTTTAAAAACCATTTAGAAAGAGAAGTGGGAGAATTTGACACATTTCAGCAATGATTATCACAATTCTAGGAAGACATTGCTTAAACAAAGGTCTGTGGTTATTGCCATTTAAAAATATGTTTCCTGTGGACACCAGATGTTTGATGGTGAAAGGAGAGAGCAGGGTGGCAGCACTGAAAAGGAGAATATTCTAGTTTAGTTTCTGGTATGAACGCCTTGTTCTCAGTACAGGGAACATGCCTATGTGTAGAGCAGAGGGGAGAGACTAATATAACTCTTCAATTAGTGTTTTCCTTCTAGAATTCAACCTAAAATCTATTAGAAAATCTGATATGTGCCCTTTTCAGAGTCACATTATCCCAATTAGGCAAGTATGTGACAGGATGTACAAAAATTGGAAGATGGGGGGGGGGAGCACAGCATTGCTTATATAATTAGCACCCAAGAGATTCCCAAGATGCAGAGATTTATCCTTAAATACATCTTTAAGAAATCAATAAGATCAAGCAATACAAGAAGACACTTTGTATTGTTGATCATCTGCTGGAGGTGTATTTGCAATTTTAGTAGATAAATCAATAAATGCTTCCCCCCTCCATTTTCAAGTTTGCCCTGTTGCTTACACATGGAAGAAAAACTGATTTGGTAAATTGGGATACTACATATAAATGGGCAAAGAGATATATCCTCAGAATTCCAAAGAGAAACATTCAAAAGCTGCTATCACCAATGTAAGTAAACAAACTACAAATCTAGAAGAGAATGTTCAGTATTCTTAACTGCTAGCATGTTTCACATTACGGACTACATAGATACAAACTCATTCAGAGGACTATAAGACTTTTTACTAGAAACTCAGGCTCTATTAATCGAAAACAGATAAAAAATCCTGACTCTGGATAGACATTATGAGTAAACTAAGTTCCAAGAAACGTAGACCAAGAAGTTGTACTTAGCATCAAAAACTGAGTATTCAGCAGCCCTTGCCGGAAAAATTACTCTTGCTTCTTTCCACCTCCCCAAAGTAAAACC
>JANHFT010004133.1:51937-72833 GCA_032467955.1 Pseudoxenodon macrops | reverse complement strand
CTTATTTTAGCCCATGTGCCGAAAAGCCCAATTGGGCTTATTGTCGGGACAGGTCGTATTTTCGGGGAAACACGGTAACAGCATTCCATGTGCCTTCGGCATTTAGTCATGCCAGCCACATGACCACGGAATTGTCATCAAACAGTGCTGGCTCTTCGGCTTAGACACGGAGATGAGCACCGCCCCCTAGAGTTGGGAACGACTAGCAGATATGTGCAAGGGGAACCTTACCTTTACCTAGATTCTAAAGATCATGAAGATTGCCCCCCCTTAATTTTAGTTTAAAGCCCTTTTGATAAGATGAGCCAGTTGTTTTCCAAATATATTCTTTCTAGTTCTTGTGAGTTTCACTCCATCCCTTGCCATGAACCCTTCATGTAGGTAATGCAGACCATGGTCTAGGAAGCCAAAATTCTTTTGACCAGTTTTTAAGCCAGTGGTTCATTTCTAAAATCCTTTGCTCCATAAATGGATGTTGGCCTTTTGTGGAAATATAGCTGAACACACCACTTGTGCTCCTAATTTTTAAATGTCTTCGCTAGCTGTTCATAGTCTCTTGTGATTGTTTTTAGATTCCTTGTTGTGTCATTGATCCCCATGTGTAGGAGAAGAAAGGGGTAGTAATCTATGGGGTTGATTATTTTAGTAAGGTATTCAGTTACATCATTGATTTTTGCTCCAGGGAGACAATATACCTCCCTAGATTGACTGCCTGGTCTGCAGACTATAGTTTCTGTTCCCCTAAGAGTTTAATCTCTTATCACCAATATTAGTCTTTTTTCTTAGGGAAGTCTATTATATTGTTCTTCCTGTTGCACAAATGCTAGGTTGTGCCTCTTTTTTAGAACCTATTGATGAATGCTGTTTATGGGTGTCTGCATATTTTCTTCTGGGGGGAAGCTATGAAAGCAATTGTTCAGTTCAGCTTCATTGGAGTGGGCTAGTGTAGACAGTAGGGGCTTTGCTCTTTTATTGATTTATTTTTATTTTATTTATTTTGTTAAGCATATATAACAGATAAAAGTATAAACATGATTTTGAATACATGAAAAGGATACAAATAAAAAGGGACATTAGGGCAGGGACAGTAGGCATGTTGGTGCGCTTATGCACGTCCCTTACAGACCTCTTAGGAATGGGGTGAGGTCAACAGTAGAGAGTCTAAGGTTAAAGTTTTGGGGGTTAAGGAAACAAACCACAGAGTCAGGTAGTGCATTCCAGGAATTGACCACTCTGTGCTGAATTATTTGTGGTATGACTGGGAAATATTGGGTATGAGTTGTTGCTGTTTACAAAGACCGAGGCGAAGAATGTGTTAAAGAGATTGGCTTTAACGGTTTCATCATTACAATCTTTGTCATTTGGTCCTTTTAGGGGTGGGATGGATCTCGAGTCTTTAAGTTTGTTGTTTACAAAATTATAGAAGGCATGGGTGGATTTTGTGTGCAGAAGGTTTTCCTCTTGTTTGATGTGATAATTGGTGCATTCAGTCTTTATTTGGTGGCATATGTTTTTGTAGCGGCTTTTAAAGTTAGCTATGTAGTAAGCTTTGTTTTTTTTGCCAAAGAGGTTTTTTGTTATTGGAACTTCCTTATTGATATGGGTAATTTGTTTTTTTCTAGTTTTGAGGGTTATTAGTGGTACGTATATTTTAATGATTCTTTTGACTTCGGGCAAAAACTTGTTATAATGGTCTTCATCGGTATTACAGCCAGTGAATAGAATTTGCCAATCAAGAGATGAGAATTCATTGTCTATGAGATCATAGTTGGCTTTTTTAAAGTTATAACTGAGGATCCTATCATTATCATGATTTTTGTGAGGTCATATGTTGAGACAGAAGTCAATCATGCTGTGGCCACTGTTGGAAAAGGGTTCTTTTATTTGTAGTCCATAAATTGAATTTAAACTGTTGCAGAAGATGAGATCAAGGCAGTTGTTGAGTCTAGTGTTGTTAGTTACTAGTTGATCAAGCCCCAGATTAGTTACAGCATTGTACAGGGTTGCATGTACAGGTTCGGTTGTACATTCATTTAGGGTCCAATTAATAAGAGGTAGATTGAGGTCACCAAGAAAGATTATAAGGTGTGTGCAAGAGAATGCCCACGTTAGTGAAGTTAACTTGTTCACATGTTCAATGTTGTAATCAGGGGCTCTGTAACATAGTAAGAATCGAAATGTGGTATTTAAGGACAACTTGCAGATGATGGTCTCAGGAAGAACATGCTTCTGTATAACTTGAATATTTTTCAGATGTAGGAACTTTTTGTAGAAGATAGCAACACCACCTCCTGTACAGATTTCACGATCAGACCAGTACACATGATAGTCTCTTACTGTGATAATGGAGTCAGGGAGGAATGCGTTCAGCCATGTTTCACAGAGAAATATAATGTTAAATATAGCCGTATTTAATAAGAGGAGGAATTTGGGTATTTTATTTACGAGGCTTCTTGTGTTAAATAGCTTGCATTTAAGGCCAGTAGCAGTTGGTGTTGAGGAAGTTAGGGGCATGCAGGCCTAGTTTTGGATGATGGGGGATTGGATGATGGAGGGTTGGATGTTAGGATGTGGGTTGCAGGACTTACTTTTGATACAGTCAGCATGGTAGTCAATGTATAGGGCAGTATCTTCTTGGTCTTGACGTCTTTTGAGATCTGAGCAGAGTTCACAGGAGCAGATTCTTTGCAGTATGGATAAGTCAGGCTGTGAGTGAAGTTTGTTATAGTTGGTATTGGTTTTAGTAATGAAATTTATTGTATGAATAAATTTGTGCTTGCTGGACTCATTCTTGCAAATGACGCTACAAAATCGTGGGGACACCAAGCCATCAAACTCAAAGCTTTGAGCCATAGAACTCAAAGCTATCTCTGGAAATTTTGATGATGTCTTCAGGGGAGATGTTTGGTGAATGGGAGTTTTTTATAATGTTGTGAACCTTAGTGATATCTTCAGATTTGTTAGTGTCATCCAGGCCAAATAAAATAATGTTTGGACATTTCTGTTCACGTTCAATGGCATCTTTGATGAGTAAGGAGATATCATTTGTTGGGTTGGTATTATTAGCTGGGTTGGTGGTTATTTGTGATTGTGGTTGAGGTTGCGGTTATGGTTGTTGAATTGTGATAGGATTTTGAACTGCTGGTATTTATTTATCTGTTCTAGAGATGTTAGACATGCTTGTAAACTTGTTTCTAAACATGCTGCTAAGCATGCTTCTATGGAGTCAATGGATGTTGCAATGGTTTCGACTTTATCAGACAGGACACTTAGATTGTCTAGCTTAGGTAAACACGATGGACAGAGACAAGGAAATGTAGCTGATAATTGTATGAGATTTGCTATTTGGTTAATTTTAAGCAGGTGAGGTGGGCGTAATTGTCACATAGGTGGCATTTAATGATATCCTCGTTATTATTGATAGTTGCAGAACATTTAAAGGATGTACTGGAGTTATTTAGGTCATCATTGGTAGATATATCTTTCTTTTTGGGTGTTTGGTAGTGGAGTTTTTGCCTGGCATGGTGGATTTATTTTGTAGATGTATTTGTAGATGTATAGTTGAGTACTTCTGATTTGTTGGTATTCAATGTTGAATTGATTAATCTGTTATTTGCTGGTATGGATTAATTAATCTGTTATTTGCTGGTAATCAATGCCACACTAATCATTAACACTCTATTCAATATGATAGGCAATCAATTAATCAATTAATCAATGCTGCACTAATTATAGTAATTAATTAATCATTTGGAAAATCACAGTAATTAATCAGTTGGACAATAAATCAGCAATTAAAGTCACTCTAATCAATTAAGCTAGTCTATTAATCTACTATACAATCAATTAATCAACTAGACAATCAATGATACAGTTATCAATCAGTATCAATCAATTATACTAATCAATAAATCAGTAACCAGTGAATCAACCTATCAATTAACCAATTAATAAATTTTTACATGAATCAATAAATGAATTATTTTAGACAAAATATTAACCAATCAATTAATCAATGTTATAAGTCTTGAGGTAATGAAGCAATGGAGGGTGTTGAAGTATTTAAGGTCAGTAATCCTTAAAGTCACATGGTTTGTATTTTGTTTTAATGGTGGCTGAGTCAGTAATGAAAGGGCTTCACCTTTGTTTTATTTTATTTTTTGTTTTGGCTTTTGGAGTTTTCTTTGATTTTGTGAATGTGATAATTTACTTGTTTGTTTACTAGGCAGCGGAGGTAGCGTCGGTAGCAGCAGTGGGGCTCCAGTAGGTCAGTGGGTCCTGCGGAGCTTCAGTAGCAGTGGCAGATTTAGCAGCAGTGACGGCAGGATCTCAGTGGCAGGGTCTCAGCAGCGAGGGGCTCTAGCAGCAGCGGCATGGTTCTGGTAGCAGCGGTGGGTCCTGCGGGGCTTTAGCTGCAGATTTAGCAGCAGAAGCAGTGGGATCTCAGTAGCGGGGGGGGGGTGTCTAGAAGCAGCAGGGGCTCTAGCAGTAGCGGTGGGGGGCTCTAGCAGCAGCAGCAGGGCATCAATAGCAGCAGTCACCTCACATCACCTCGGGCCACCTGGATCACCTTTAATCACCTGGATCAGTTCTGATCACCTGGACTTTGCTGAAGGAAGGGTTCCTAGATCTAAGCTGGTGGTAGGGGTGGCAGGAGGAGGTGGCAGCGGTGGCGGCCGACTATATCGTAGTGATGTGCTGGAAGTTTCACTCATGGATTTCTCCTCTCAGATCCCCTGGACTTTACCAAAGAAGGGATCTCTGTGGGTCCAGGCAGCAGTGTGTATTTGGGCTACGATGGGCTCTGGACTGCAGGAGCGGCAAGGCGATTCTTCCTCCTCCTGGCGCTTCCGGTTGTTGTTTTCTTCTAAAAGTGACATGTTTCCACTGATCTTGCTCTTTAGATAAATATATAGGATTATTTTTTACAAAAGCTGTTTTTTCCCTTGTGTTCAGTTTGTGTGTATCAGTTTTCTTCTTTATGCTCATATATGGGGTCATCAATTTTTTAAAGAAGTTGTATGCTCCCTATTGTGTTTTATTTTGATGTAGTCTTCTTATTTAGGTTGGGATTTCTCACTTTGTTCATTGAATTTCTAAGTGGCTAGAGTTGCCTTTAGATCCTTTACTTCTAGTAATTCTTCTAGTAATTCAAGTAGTTTACATTTGATACATACATACTTTGAGTCTTCTGTGGGCCTAAGCTGAAATATATGATACACTTTGCAAGTCAGTCTCTATATCCATGACTTTTTTTCTTTTTCTTCTCAGTTTACAATAGCATATGATAGTTCTTGGCCTTTTGTTCTCTGTCTCGAAAAATTCATAACTATCTTCCTGGTTTAAATCTCTGTCTCTTTTTCTGTGTTTTTTTTTTATTTTTTTCATCACAGATCATTAAGAATGCAAACATTTCTAAAGAATTAAAATAACTAGTTTTTTCAAATGTTTACTTGAGAAATATAAAAATTGAAAAAATTGAGAAGAATGTTCTAATAAACTAAAAAAAAGAAATTTAAAATTGAAGATTTAAAAATTAAAAAAATTAAAATTAAAAATTATTATTTAAGAGTTGAAAAAAGGTTAAAATTTGAATGAAGAATTAAAAAATAAAAAAAAGAAATTAAAAAATTTGAAAAGAGTTTTTTCTTTAAAAAAGGAATGCAGAGATTTTAAAAAATTAAGAATTTATAAGTTCTTGGCCCTTTATGAAGTAATATGCACTTCTTTTTTGTTGGAAGTTTCAGGCTATTTTTAGGAGATACTTTGCTCTACTCCTGCCTTGAAAATTTATCCCTTTCCTCCCTGTCCACAAGAGTTTTATACTTATCCTTCTTTCCCTGCTTTGTTGCCCTTTGGTTACCTGGCCACTGCTGGGGTTTTTTCAGGTATGATGTATTGATGTGGACATTCTGTTTAGCTGGTTCATTGCACTTCTCCCAGCTGCTGATGGTCTGCCGCACTACTCTCAGTCGCTGCTGTGGGCATTGCTGCTCAGTTAGTTCTCTGTGTTGCTCTCAACCACTGCTGGTCAACCATGCTGATCTTAGTCACTGCTTGGGGTGCTTTGTTCCTCTGCCACATAGCTGTGCACCACTGTTGCTCAAGGTTTGCCATGCTGCTCCCAGCTGCTGGTTTGCTGCCACTTAGCTCTGTTTTACTGCTGCTCATGGCTTCCATTTGCACCATACTGGCTCAAGTGTCAGGCTCGGTTGCTGGGCTGCCTCTCCATCTCTCAACTCAGCTGTTTCTCCTTCTCTCAGATGGGTTGCTGGGCCACCTCTCAGTTGGGACATTGGGCTGCCTCTCAGCTGGGCCACCACTCAGCTGGACCACCAAGCTGCCTTTCAGCTAGGCCACCTCTCAGTTGGGCTACTTCTCATCTCCTTGTTCAAGGAGTTCAAGTTTTCTTTTTAATACCTTCTGTAATTAATCTTGATGTTGTCCACTTGATATAGTTTGTAATCCACACATGTATTAAAAGTAACAGATGAATAAATTTGCAAAGTAAAACAGAATCTCAGCTTAAAATGAAAAATATAGTATCTCAGCTGATACTAGTCAGCTTGTTGTTAGTATAAAAAAAGATTTCCGGTATACAAATATATATACATGATATAAAAAGATAATACAAGATAGCCCACAAAATTCTACAAAATATTTAAAAATATTAGAAAAGTATTTGTAATCCACAAAAGAAGGTAGAATGATAATTGCAGTTCAGGGCAATAAAAAAAGTTCAGGGCAATTTACCATCTAGGTCAGGGGTCTGCAAACTTAAACACTCAAAGAGCCATTTGGACCCGTTTCCCATAGAAAACAAAACACCAGGAGCCACTAACCCTGGGTGGGCGGGGCCAACTCAACATCACTCCAATCCAGTCACATGACACCCCCTTAGGCACGCCTATCCAGGTTTTGCGGCTCCTGTTTTTTTCTGTGGGAAATGGCTCTCTGTCTCTCTACCTCCCTCTCATGTCTGTTTTTCTTTTTCCTCCCCCTCTCCCTCTCTTCTTTCTTTTTCTTTCTTCCTTCCTTCCTTTCCTCCTTCTCTCTCATTTATTTTCCTCTCTCAATCTCTCCCTCCAGCTCTCTCATCCCCTTCTCTCTCTCTTATTTCTTTTTCCTCTTTTCCTCTTTCTCTCCTTTCTTTCTGTCCCTCATTTGTTTTTTCATTTTCCTCTCCCTTTTTTCTTTCTTTCTCTTCCTTCTCTCTCTCATTTGTTTCCCTCTCTTTATGTTCTCTCATTCTCTTCCTCCAGCTCTCTCATTTCTCTGTCCCACTCCCTCACCCCTTCTCTCTTTCATTTGTTTCTCTCATTCTCTCATTCTTTCCCTCCAGCTCTTTCATTTCTGTCCCTCTCCTCATCTCTCTCATTAGTTTCTCTTTCCTCTCTCTCATTCTCTCCCTCCATCTCTCTCTCATTTCTTTGTCCCTCTCCCTCTCCCCCTTCTCTCTCTCTCTCTCTCTCATTTGTTTCTCTCTTTCCCTGTCCTCCTTCTCTCTTCACTCCTGCACTAAGCCTCTGTCCAGCCATCGCCTTGCCATCTGCAGCCCAAAGGGGCAGGAAGCAAGGGCTGCCTTGAGCAGAAATGTGGCACTTCGCTTCGACACAAAGGGGAGCACAGCTGACGCTGAGCTGCCTGCAAAGGATGCAGAATTGCAAAAAGGGGTGCTAGGACAAGAGACAAAGTTCTCTCTCTCATCCTAACACCCCTTTTGGCAATTCCCCATCCTATGCAGGCAGCTCAGTGTCAGTTGCAGTCCCCTTCGTATCGGCTCAGGAAGGGAAGAGCAGCAGCTGCTGCTGAATGCACAGAGGAAAGAGCTCTGGCTCTCCAGCGCAGCGCAGCACAGCTGGCTGCTTACCTGGGTGCGCAGTGGCAGCAGTGGGAGGAGGGATCACCATTGCTGCTCTGTGATCAGCAGGGTATCCTGCATGTGTGTATGTATGTGTTTGCGTGTGTGCGCGCGCATGTGAAAGATAGAGAGATGAGAGAGGGAAAAGGTGAGAATTCCCTTTTCTCTCATCTCTCCCCTCCCCCCTTATGCAGCGGGAGGCAAGGGCTGCCTTGAGTGCAAATGTGGCATGAGGACAAGTACAGGGCTGCTTTACTCCTGCACTAAGACTCCGGCCATCACCTCGCCTTATCCCCCTCCCCCGCACAAGAGAAGCAGGGGCAGGAGGAGGGTCGCCGGAGACTTAGTGCAGGAGCGAAGTGGCTCTGTACTTGCCTTTGCGCCACATTTGCATGTAAGGTAGCCATTGCTTCCTGCTGCTTTGGGCTGGATCTCATGCTTTCTGTGCTCAGCAGGAGAGCTGCAGGGTGTGTGTGTTACTGCAAGGCGATGGCTGGAGCATTAGTGCAGGAGAAAAGCCGTGTCTTTTTGCATCCTGTTAAGAAAGGACCTCCTTAAATGAGCGGCCAGCAGCCTCACACGCGCCTTTGCTGTGCTTTGGCATTCACCTGAGGACAGAGGGTCTCCCCATGCGTGTGCACCCTCCCGGCCCCACCACAGACAGACAGGAGATCGTAAGAGGGGGAGGAGAGTCGTCCAAAGGGAAGCCTCCGCCGTGGCTGGCGATTGTTCCAAGTCAGTAGCTGTGGCTTTCCGAGAGAGAGAAGGGAAGGTAGGGTGAGGGGTGGGGCCAGTGAGTGATGGGACAGGGAGCTGCAGGAGAGGGCCAAAAGAGCTGCATGCAGCTCTGGAACCATGGGTTGCCGACCCCCGATCTAGGTGATAAAAATTGACAACACTGCTGTAAAACTTTACAATAGTTGTAAACAACTTTCTATAGGATCGTTCAATGTAAAGACTGGAATCCTTATAAATCCTTATAAATATGCATAGAGATAAAGAAAAAGAAAACAGATCTGTACTTCATTTATTAGAGAAGATACAATAAGATCTGTATGTAATTCATTTTGCAATTATGTTTGTATAAGCATACTCTGTTAATGGTAAAAAGAACCATGCAGACAATATTGAAGAAAAACAGTTCAGTCTATATAAAGAAAATTTTCTCAATGCTGAAAAACTTTGTCAATGCTGGTATTTTCTCAATGTCATCAGGTGAACAAAGGAACAAAAGAACTGCAGTCTGATTACGCTGCAAAGCAGAATGTTGTGTTCTCACAACTAATCCTCCTTGCATTTCCTACTCCTCATTTGCATGCACTGCCGCTGGTTGGTTAACTAGCAGCGGGAAGTTTGAACCAATGTAAGTGGTCGGCCGGCAAGCCAGGGGAATCCCATAAAAGCGGGTTCCCCATGGCCTGCCGGCAGTCCGGATTTACATGAGCTGACACCATTAAACGAGAGCTGACTGTTCACTGCGACTCGAGTCTACTTACTCTGCGCGATCCAACACAGAACTCAGTAGAATCAACTTTGCATCCAAATAAATGATTGATTTCCAATATTTTTCTTCTTTCCAAAGTCCAGTCTTTTGCTCCATTCACTCCCCCCCGCTGGTTGCAATTCTGTGTATGTTTTTTTTAGGTTTTTAATTAGATTATTCAGCAGAGCCCCACTTCTGCATATCTGCTCTCCAAAGGATCTTGCTATATTAAAGTCCTGATCTTAATATATTTTGTTTTACATTCTTTATTTAAGGAGCTATTTCCTGACCACAAGATGGCAGAAGAAGATAAAATTTATCTGAAAGAGAACAGCTAATGTCCTGAGAGCTCTGTTACAATTATAATATTTATTCTTTTAGTTCTTTGCAATGGTATTAAAATAAGTCTCACCCTCTATTTGTTGTGAAATTATTTAATATATTATTTTAAAGCAATTGTACATATTTTCAATATGCTATTGTTATTGTTCTGAAATGTTAGGAAGACAACAGGTTATTTATATTAATATCTAAGGATGACATAACTTTTTAAGAATTCAAAAGTGAAACCTATCAACTATTCCTATCAATAGGAATAAAATCTAAATCCACAGGTATATGTATACTGAATGGGGGGTGTATCTTAATTTATTGCCTTTGCAGATGCAACAATTAAGCAAACTTACTTTGAAAAATGTTAAACAAGAGTTTAGGCCTGATGAATGCTAGGAGGAAAGACTGCCAGGAAATACCAAGATGTAGGCAAGATTGGAAAACTGAGAAAACAATGAACTAAAACAATTGTAAACTATTATATTGTTCTAAGATAGCTACATGGTGTTCATAAAACCTCAAGAGCTAACTTGATGTGAAGCTGAATGATACAACTTAATTTATTATAGATGAATTTTGTGTGGATGGCTTTTCTCTAAGTTGATTGAATTGTTGACTGAAATTAATTACAGTGTTTTCTTTTTCCTAACCAGTTATTAAAGTTCCTGCAAGATTAATATATAGCTTATAGACTTAACCAATTAATTTTTTTAAAAGACAATTGGTTTTCAAATTTACATTCTTGCGAAGTGATGCACTCAGTGCTCTGTAGTATTGTTTTACAATTATGTTTTTAGGCAGAAAAACAATGATTCATACATAAGAAAGATCTTGATAGCAAAGAGAAACTCTCTGGAAATGGATTTTAATGTAAGAATGAGAGGAGAAGAAAATTAAAGGCCTAAACTGGCCTTTCCCTATATTTTGCATCCTTCCCAGAATTAAAAAAAATAAAATTGTTCAAGATTTAGTCATACCTACATTAGCCTTATTGTACTTGTGCCCTAACTAATGAAGGATGAAAGTAAAGGTGAATTAATATGCCATTACAGGAAATGCAGTTATTCCATTTATAACTCCCAAACCTAAACAGGTAGTCCTCAATTCACAACCACAATTGGGACCAGAATTCTGTTGCTAACCAAGGGTGTTGTTAAGTACGGTAAGTCATGCCTGATTTGATGACTTTTTTTGCCAATGGTTGTTAAGTGAATCACTGCAGTTGCTGAGTCATGTGGTCATTAAACAAAGCTGACTTCCCCCATTGGCATTGCTTGCAGGAAGCCAGCTGGAAAGGTCATGAATGGCAATCTCTTGATTCCGGGCTGTTGCAACCATTGTAAATATGTGTCAGTTGCCAACCATCCAAATTTTGATCATGTGATCCTGGGAATGCTGTGATGGTTGTAAGTTTGATGACCAGAATTAAGTCACTTTTTTCAGTGCCACTTTTTTTAACTTCAAACAGTTGCTAAATGAATGGTTGTAAGTCAAGGATTACCTGTATTTGGATTTTTGTAAATTATACAGAAATAAAAATTACCCTTCCTCAAGGCTCTCAAATTCTGCTTGGCATAGCGATGCAGCTCCTCTACACATGCTGGTCTGGTGGAAGGAAGAAAAATGTTTCTCTCCTGATGCCAAGGGGCATGATAATACACATTCAATTTGCTTTCTTCATCCAGGTTTGAGACAGCTGTAGAAACAAATGAAAAGGATACTTAAAGAAATTTCCAGCAATGACACAATCCTATGCAGCAACAGATGTTTCTCTATCAGGGTGCAAAGAGAAAATATATGCTACAAACTCCGCGTATGCATCAGGAAGGGCATCCAGCCAGTAAATGCTAAGCTCCATTCAGTCGCCCCGACTCCACTCCCATAAAAGGTATTATAGGATCATAAAAAGAAAAACGTGTGTGTGTGTATTTGGCAAATCTAAATTTTAAAGAAACTCAGCTTAAGTAAACTATGAATATAACAGAAGGAGAACAAACAAAGCAGAACATAACAAATATTACATTATCTTTGGTTATTATTTATGTATACAGTGCCATAATTTTATATTATGAATCTGATAAATCACTCGATTTTATTTTCAATTCTTTATTTCAGCAGTGAAATATATTTTGTAGTTTGCAAACTGAACAAGTTTCCTAGAATATATTTCTACCATTTACCAATGGTCTCATTCATTCATAGTTCTTCATCATAGTCTTCCATAAATGTATTCTTTTCATGATTCTCTTTAGAGATAGTATGGAGTTACATTTTCATGAATAAGAACCATTGTTAATGCCGTTCTATTATCAGAATACAAAACCAGGGCTTACAAGGTCTAGCAATGAGTGAATTTATTAATCAATAAACATAATGTTGCTGATGTTGCAGAAATTGTGGAACTCTGAGCATTTGGGGCTGGCTACATTGGCAGGACAAGGGAATGTACATGCATCATAACACAACTGGAACAAATTAATACAAAATGGGAGGCATAGGTTAGATAATTGGTTTTGTGGTTTTGTGATTGAATTTAGACAAACTAAAGAAAACTTAAATAAAATGTGAAAAAATATTATTGGAATTCGTAAAGCAGATTTCCAATTGTAAACTAATACAAGCATGCTGTCTTACGCATATTCTGCATAGAATAATATAGTGGCCAAATATCTAGAAATCTATAATGGGTGAATGTTGTAAGTGGCCAAAATATTACCATGTATATATTACCATATATAAGACACATGAATACCAAGCAACATAATTAAATTGATACACTAATTAATATGTTTCAGAGAAGCCCTAATTGCCAACATCACATTACACTTTTGTAGAAATGCATGAAACAGCCAAGTAGAAAGACTATTGCTAAGCAATCAGGACTTTTAAGATTCCTAGAATTAAATTATCCCCAACAATATCATTTTATTCAGTCCCTAACTTAATACAAATGAATAACATAGACCCAGGTGAACCTAAATATGGAATCAGAAAAAAGTATTTCGTTAAGGGAAACAGGGAGCATATTGGGAAAAAGGTGTGACAATAACACTAGCTAAGAATAAAGAATCTCAATAAAGTTTCTAACAATATATAAAGAGAGGTGTGGTTATATTGGAGCATGGGATGATTCTTTGGTGCCTGGAAGATTTGAAGATAGTTTCTTGGGATCGTCAAAATGTACCAACTTATCTACAAGTAGTCCTCAACTTATAATCATAATGAAACCTGCCCATTAAAGTTGCCAATGGTGATTGCTGTTAACTGAGATGGACTTGCTTAATGATCCCCATCCCTGCTCTCCCTAATGCAACTGTGAAAGAAAGATGTAAGTTGTTAAATCGAGCATGGGGTGCCTTGAGGATGAGGGAGGCTCTAGGCTAGAAACTGGGAGACCATGAGTTCAAATTCTGCCTTAGCCATGAAAGCCAGCTAGGTGACCTCAGGTCAGTCACTCTCCCTCAGCCCAACCCACCTCACAGGCTTGTTATTATCGGAAAAATAGGAGGATGGAGGAATACAGGTAGTCCTCAACTTACAACTGTTAGTTTAGTGACCATTCAAAATTACAATGGCATTGAAGAAAAGTGACATGACCATTTTTCACACTTACAACCATAGCAGCAACTCCGTGGTCATATGATCAAAATGTAAATGCTTGACAACTGACTCATATTTATGATGGTTGCAGTGTCCTGGGGTTATGTGGTAACTTTTTATGACCTTCTGACAAGTAAAATTAATAGGGAAACAAGATTTACTTCACAACCTTGCTATGAACTTTGCAGTGGTAACAAACGTTGTAAAATGGGGGGAAACTCACTTAACAAGTGTCTTGCTTAGCAATAGAAATTTTGGGCTCAATTGTGGTCATAAGTTGAGGACTACCTGTATTAAATATGTTCACTGCCATGAGTTATTTGTAAAAATAATAAAGGTGAGATACAAACAGATAAATACAATTTTTATTTTGGAAATCAGGTTTTTGGTCTTCCAAAAGTCTTTTGTTGTTCCAAGCATTTATGTCCCAAAGGTGCTTTTCAAAAGGCAACTGAAAAGCACCTTTGGGATAATCATGCTCTGGATGATTAAGAATCTCCACAGACATCTAAGAATCTATGTATTGCATCAGCAAATTGTGCATGAAATAAAACTGAAAGCCTAGTACCTGATGTAAAAATGTAATTTAAAAAAGTACATTTATTGTGCCTCATACAAAGGACAGATGCATGATATCAACCAAACTGTGTGGTCGACAATTTTTCCTGAATGGATGACATTGAGCATTTTCTATCCTAAATTCCTATCCTAAGCCATACATATAGTATGACTGTTTAGTTATATAAGTGTTGGTGTAAATCAAATTATCAAGCACCAATCACTTATTTATATGTCACACTGCTCAACTTGAAAATGACTCTGGACACTTCACAGGATTAAAAGATGCAACTGTGCAAAAAACAAAACCACACAATATTCTATAAAACATGATTGACGTATGAGAGAACTACAAAATGTAAAATATCTCAATATCATTTAATAGATGAGCACTACATTTTGATTATATGAATAGAAATCTGGCATATTGAATAAATACCAGTATTGTTAAAGTCTCTTTTTAAAATGGTTTAGGAAACTGTGCCAGTCATTGGCTTGTTATTGTTTCCATTTCCCTAACCTTCTCATGATTCAATACAGATGGGTTAATGGAAAATAAACAGCATGGTAAGTTTTAAAAATAATGTATGGTTAGATCTTGGCAGGACTTATGCACCCATTTATGCAAGATCGTCAAACCCAAGTACTTCAAAACAATAATAGTACATACCTATTTCTTAATTAGGGGCATTAGTGAAGGTTTTGTTAAAAAGATTCCAGTCACTAAATACTACTAATTTAAAAAAGTAAAAACAACAAATTTTAAAGTTAAATGAGGATAAATTGTAAGAGGAGGAAAAGAAATTGTATCATAGCCAAAGAAAAATAGACTGATGGGCAGAAGCTGAACTGGAGAGCCTGTTTTGCACATGGAGAGTTTTAGATTTAACTCATATAGTCTTCTAAAGGGGTTGAGAACAATTCCTATTTGAAATCATGGATGACTGTTTCCCATCAGTGTCAAAAAAACTCAAGTAATAACCACTTATAGACTTTTTGCATAAAAAATGAATATAAAAAATGAGCCCATTTAGAAGACCATAGGAGTTAAATTTTGATGATTAGGAAGAATAGGCTAGAAAGAAGAGAAACATGAGGTAAGCTTAGAAAGAGAGGTTAAAATGTACAGGTAATTGTACTTAGGGCTGCTGCAAAGATCAGAAGCCACTTCTTTATATCTTTTCATATTTTTTTACTACTATTCCAGTTTTTCCTTTTTACCTTCATTTTACCTTTTGTTTCATTTTGTTTTGCATTTCTTTTATTTCTCCTGTTTTCTTTCTCCTTTCTTGTTCTCCGTTAGTTTGCACTGGTTCTTATTACTGTTGTTAAGACTCTCAATAAAAATTAGGTAAAAGTAAACGTTCCCCTCGCACATATGTGGTAGTTGTTCCCGACTCTAGGGGGCGGTGCTCATCTCCGTTACAAAGCCGAAGAGCCAGCACTGTCCAAAGATGTCTCCGTGGTCATGTGGCTGGCATGACTAAACGCCAAAGGCACATGGAACACTGTTACCTTCCCACCAAAGTTGGTCCCTATTTTTCTACCTGCATTTTTACATGCTTTCGAACTGCTAGGTTGGCAGAAGCTGGGACAAGTAACAGGAGCTCACCTCATTATGCGGCACTAGGGATTCGAACTGCTGAACTGTTGACCTTTCGATCGACAAGCTCAACGTCTTAGTTACTGAGCCACTGTGTCCCTTCAATAAAAATTAGGTATACATAAAAAGTACTTAAGTAATAGGATACAGATAATCCTCTTACGACCAGTTGCTTAGCAACCATTTGAAGTTATGATAGAGCCACCCAAAGCTTTCTTATGATCCAATTTCAAAGTTATGGCAGCTATGTTGCCTCCATGTTTGTTTACCCTTATGACTGACTTCAGGGATGATGCAACCTGCTCATAACCCACCACTCGACCACCTAAGGGAGCCTAAAGTTTGGTAGCAGAAGCTACCAGGAAGTGGGGGGCTGAAAACTCATTATCATTTAACCTTTTCTTTCTCTTTCCCTCTCTCTCGTATACACAGACACACAAGGAAGGACACAAGGCAGTAAACCATCTACTATGAATCAACTCATTGGACAATTTGACAGCCAGGAATTTATTGTATAAACTCAGGGAAATAGGTAATTTCTTTTTTCAGTTTCACATGTAATAAGGAAACAATAAAAAGAATGCAATAATAATTTATATTGTGTTCAATAGCTGCAAAACAAATAATAAAATCATTCTAATAAAATGATACAATTTTATGGAACTTTAAAGTGCTACAATATTCAGTATGATCTGCAAGATAATGTTCTTACAAAATCCCACGCCAGGGATCCAATTGCAAGGATTCTACTGTATCTCCTTTTACTGTTTAAAACATGGCTTGTTACTGAAGCATTTGTACCTGAATGTTACAGAAGCCTAATATGTATGTGTTTATATTGTGAGCACAGTATATTGTATGATTGTTCCTTCTTTTCTTCTTCTTTTTTCATTGGATTATTTCCAATTATATCTTAAATTTCTTTTGGGGAGGAAGGGTTAATAATATTTATTGCAAACTGATTGTTGACCATCCAGATGTATTGATTTATTGATTTAATTTTTATCCTGTCTTTATTATTTTATAAGTAATAAACTTTATAGATAACTCAAGGCAGTGAACATCCATAAACTCCTTCCTCTTATTTTCCCCACAACAATAACCCTCTGAAGTGGGTTGGACTGAGAGAGAATGACTGGCCCAAAGTCACCCAGTTGACTTTCATGTCTAAGGCTGGACTGAAACTCACAGACTCCTGGTTTCTACACCAGCACCTTAACCACTACACCAAACTGATATTTAAGTCGAGGAAATCATTTTGTGTTATATACCGTGTTAAGTCCTCTCAGACGCATCGCTAGGCATGACGTCATCAGTTGCCATGCACCATGATTGGCTAAGGCGCAGCTACCAGCCGGCGGAAGAATACAGCCTTCCCATTGGCTGCCAATCTGACAGCCTCCGTATAAATAGCTGTCAGACAGCTCTAGCGGCAGCCAAGTTATGGAGTAGCCTTGTGTTAGTTGTTATTAAAGGTTGTTTGGAATTCACAACCCATCTCGCCTCAGTTATTCTGAGCCTCGGTTCTCCCGACAGAATACTGGCGATGAAGGTGGGATTCTACTGAGGCGATGGCACGCTGAGTCACTTGAGCTGAGCTGAGCTCCCTAGTCACTGGCAATGAGACGTTGCAACCAGGCTACCTCCTCATATTCCATCCTTACCAGGATGTCTGCCTTTCCAACATTTGCCATGTTTGCCAGCAGCAAAAACGTGGGATGCTTATTTAGAACGGTTTGAATGCTTCTTAGAGGCTAATGATTTTACAGAACTATCCGGAAATTGCAAGCACAGCTATTTCCATAGTTCCTGTAGCAGGGAAACATTTCAAACGGCTAGGGCTTTGTGCGCCCCTCATTGGTACACTTGGTGCCATGGGAGACCCTTTTATTGAAATTAAAGAACCACTACTTCATCTCGCATAGCCAGAAGACATGCATTCAGGGAAAGAGTGCAGAAGGAAGGGGAGTCAATAAATGAATATATGGCCTCTCTTAGAGCAGCAGCCGTAGAGTGCGAGTTACGCGATTTGAATGACACACTACTAGACCAGCTCGTGTGTGGGGTGCGTGATTTGAGACTGCAACGACACTTGCTGGCAAGAACTGAATTAAACCTGCAGACAGCTATGGATGAAGCCAGGGCATCGGAAATGTCAGATAAATCCACCATGAAAATCCACCGATCTCTGCCTCCTCCAGGAATGACCAACAGAAGCCCCTTGGTCCACCATGAAGAACCCTCAGATGAGGAGGATGTGAGGTGCCTTAGGACAAGCCTTGAGAAGAAGCAGCCACCCGTTGGCAAGTTACCTCAGATTGCCTGTTGAGTTGTGGTAGTAACCACAATAGGGCCATCTGCACATTCAAGGTTGCCACTTGCTGACATTGCTACAAGAAAGGCCATCTAGCACCAGTCTGCTGTCCTTCCAGTCAGAGAAACGGCAACCGACCAAAACTACCAAAAGTCGTTCCAGAGATTTATGCGATGCTGCGATGATTGTTTCACGATTTCCCATAACAGCCAGCAACTACTTTTGGCGGTCAGCCACACCTCAGCTGGCACCTCAAGCGACAAGATTTACCTCACGGTAAACATTGAAGGGGCTCCATGCTGCATGGAGGTGGATACCAGATCATCAAAATCACTGGTATCCTGGAACACCCTTCAGAAGTTATTGCCTGGAATTTCAAGACAACGCCTCAAATCTTGCCCTGTCAGACTGAGAAATTACCAAGGGCAATCCATTCCCCTCATGGGATATAGACAAGTTCACGTTTCTCATGGAAAATTCAGTGGACAACTACCACTGACAATAGTGAATGACAACCTACCCAGCTTACTGGGTCTTGACTGGTTCGATGCATTGGGGCTCAGCGTGCCTGGCATCCACTCCATGACACTAGATGAGGTCAGCCTGCTGTCCTGCGAGTTTGCAGACGTGTTTGACAACGCCCTGGGTAAATATATTGGGACTCTGATCTCTCTAAATTTGGATCCCCAGGTAGTGCCAATACACCTTTAACCTAGAAGGGTGCCCTTAGTGCTGTGACCCAAAGTGGACAGGGAGCTGGACAAATTAATAGCCCAGGGGGTGCTGGAAGCAGTAGACCATTCCAACTGGGACACCCCTATCGTGATCCCCATAAAACCAGATGGCTCCATCAGGATATGCATCGATTTCAAAGGCAGCATTAATCGGGCATTGCAGGCCAACCCTTACCCTGTGCCGGTGGTGCAACACTTGCTCCACTCACTGGGCAAGGGGTCTATCTTTGCAAAGCTAGATCTTGCCCAGACATATCAACAGCTTCCGGTGGATGAGGCTTCAGCACTAGCGGAGACCATAGTCACCCAGCAGGGCACCTTTAAATGTAAACACCTCCAGTTTGGCGTTAGCACAGCACCTGGCATTTTCCAGAGCCTAACGGAGCATTTGCTCCAAGGCTTGGCAGGGGTTGTCCCTTACTTCGACGACATGTTTATCTCAGCTGCTAATAGAACAGAGCTCATTTCCAAACTGAGGGCAGTGCTCAAATGTTTCCATCAGGCACGGCTCAAATTAAAGCGGGCGAAATGTAAAATTGGAGTTTCCCAAGTGGAATTTTTAGGCTACCTCCTAGACTCCCAAGGCATCCACCCTACTCAATCGAAGCTGGAAGTCATAAAGCTGGCTCCGATTCCCTCAAACAAAATGGAGTTACAGGCGTTCCTGGGGCTTCTGAACTTTTACGCTATATTTTTTTACCACACAAGGCGTCCATAGCAGAGCCTTTGCACAGGCTGTTGGACGCTCACGCCACCTGGCATTGGGGCAGCAACACAAAGTCCAAGCCTTCAAGGCGGTTAAGGAACTTTTAACATCTGACGTGGTTCTCATCCAATACAATGAGAACTAACCGCTCTCCTTCGCTTGTGATGCCTCCCCTTTTGGCATAGGAGCCATCCTGAGCCATATCCTTCCCAATGGCATGGAGGCCCCTATTGCCTACTACTCCCGCACCATGTCATCCACATAGAGACTATGCAGTCAGTTGGATAAAGTGGCCCTAACAGCCATCTCTGGAATCAAACGATTCCATGATTACTTATATGGTGTGTTTTTTCATTTGTTGACCGACCACAAACCACTGTTGGGGTTACTGGCAGGAGATCGATCGACTCCCCAAATTCTCTCCCCTAGAATGACCCTGAGGACAATATTTTGGCTACATACAACTATGAATTGCAATACCGACTGGGTAAATACTTGGGACATGCTGATGCACTCAGCCGGTGCCCACTACCTGTGCCGCTCACAGGCCCAGCTCCGGCTTCCTCAGTCCTCCTCATTGAGGAATTACACTTGCCTATAGACATAGACATAGACATAGCCAACCATTCCGCAAACAATCCTATTATCGCCCAAGTTTTAGACTGGGTGCGGAGGGGGTGGTGCCACCGGAATTCCAACCTTACCATTTGAGACAGCATGAGCTATCATCACTAAAAGGTTGCCTACTGTGGGGAAACAGGGTGGTTGCTCCACCAGAATTGAGGGCAACCATTTTAAACACCTTGCACAATGCCCACCCTGACATCGTGCGGATGAAATCCTTGGGCTGCAGCTATGTTTGGTGTCCCAAGATGAATAAGGAGGTCGAAGAATGGGTGGCCAGATGTGAGCAGTGCCAGCAATCCCGTCCTGCACCACCCGAAGCTCCTGTCAGAGATTGGGAATCACCCCAGATGCCCTGGTCGCGAATCCATCTGGATTTCGCCGGCCCATTCTTAGGGCAGACCCTATTAGTCTTGGTGCATGGGTCGAATTAGCCACCATGACATCCACCACCACGGAAGTGCTAGTTAAGGTGCTAAGCAGGCAGTTTGCAACTCATGGATTGCCCGATGTCATAGTGCACACATGCATGCGTACTTTACAAAAACTTCCCCATTTCTACTGGGGAGAGCACAGATGATTCCCATGGGAATCCACTCTGCCACACTAATCAGCTGAGAAGATAAAGAGTAGAAAGGAGTCTGGGTGGGCGGATGGGCCAATCTCAACATCGGGAAGAACCAATTCTCAATTAGGTGATTGTTGCCACTAACGGTTTTCCAGAACCGCTAACAACTAGGAGCAACCCACCATTGCACTGTTTACTTCCCTCCATGTAGAATTAGTACCATTAAGGACTATTTGTTGAGTATGATTTGTCAGCCAGTTACAAATCCATCTGATGGTGATGCTATCTATCCCATTTTTCTAGCTACCAAGAAGTAGGTTGGGCCCAGTTATAGAATGTCTTGGTGAAATCTAAGTATATGTCGGTGGTCTACTAATTTAGTCACTATGTGGAGAATGAAATAAGATTGGTTTGGCACAGGGGTGAAATCTAAAATTTTTCCTACCGGTTCTGTGGGTGTGGCTTATTTTGTGGCCGTGGCTTGGAGGTCAGGTGACTGGGTGGGCGTGCTT
>JANHFT010004133.1:37782-49073 GCA_032467955.1 Pseudoxenodon macrops | reverse complement strand
TCTTAGGAATGGGGTGAGGTCTATAGTAGACAGTCTAAGGTTAAAGTTTTGGGGGTTTGGGGAAGAAACCACAGAGTGAGGTAGTGTATTCCAGACATTGACAACTCTGTTACTGAAGTTGCATTTTCTGCAATCAGGTTTGGAGCAGTTTACCATAAGTTTATATATATTGTGTGCTCTTGTATCGTTTTGGTTGAAGCTGAAATATTCATTGACAGGAAGGACATTGTAGCAGATAATTTTATGTACTACCCTTAGGTCAAATCGAAGACGGCAAAATTCTAAGTTGTCTAAGTCCAAAATTTCAAGTCTGGTGGCATAAGGTATTCTGTTGCGAGCAGAGAGGAGTGGAGGACTCTTCTCGTGAAATATCTCTGGACTCATTCGATTGTATTAATGTCTGATATGCAGTGCGGATTCCAGACAGATGAGCTGTATTCAAAAACTGATCTAGCAAAAGTTTTGTATGCCCTAGTTTGTAGTGTAATATTACCAGAGAAGAAGCTACACAAGATTAGGTTTAGTGATTTAGATGGAATAGAAGTGGAATTTAGCAAATTTGCGGATAGTACTAAGCTGGCATGAATAGCCAATACCCTAGATGATAGGCTCAAGATCCAAATAGATCTTGACAGAATTGAACACTGGGCCCTATCTAACAAAATGAAATTCAATGTAGTAAAGTCTTACACTTAGGCAACAAAAACCAAAAGTACACGTATAGACTGGGTGTAACCAGGCTTAATAGCAGTAACTGTGAGAGGGATCTTGGAATCTTAGTGGACAACCAATTAAATATGAACCAAAAAAGCCAGTGCAATCCTAAATTTCATTAACACAGGGATAAAATCAAGATCAAGTGAGGTACTAATACCACTCTATAAAGCCTTAATAAGACCACACCTAGAAGACTGTTTCCAGTTTTGGTCATCACACTATAAAAAAGATGTTGAGATTCTAGAAAAAGTGCAGAGAAGAGCAACCAGGATGATTAGGGGATTGGATATTAAAGAATATGAAGAATGGTTACCGGAACTGGGCATGGCTAGTCTAGTGAAGAGAAGGATCAGGAGAGATGATAGCAGTCCCCCAAAATTTGAGGGGTTGGCACAGAGAGGATGGGTTCAAGCTATTTTCCAAAGCACCTGAAGGCCAGACAAGGAATAATGGATGGAAACTGAACAAGGAGAGATTCAACCTGAAAATAAGGAGAAATTTTGGTTGACTTTCAATTCAGGAGACTAGCAAGAAATATCAATAGTAATATCTTGCTTCAAACCATTCTTATTTTACACAATTTACAATCAGCCATAATTGTAATGGTAATAAAATAAAATAAAATAATATAATATAATATAAAACATCATCAATCACTAATTGATAAATAATCTTATTATTCTTCCGGTCAACATCCAAGTGCCACATCTTTCTTACCACTAACTTCTGAAGACATTCCTAATAGTCCAGACTTAACAATGTTTCAGAAGATGATGACAGGAGCACTCACTTTCACATCTGGGAGCATGCTACTCTACTCAAAGAAAGCTCACTTCAGTATCATTTCACATTGAACATCCCAGTAGGTGGGACCTTCCATAGGCCTATTGGCTAAACCAGGGGTCCTCAAACTACCGCCCGCCAAAGCCATTAATCCAGCCTGCACAAGACGAGGCTGCCCCATCCACATCGACCTCACCCTTCGGCCAAGCACAGGACTTACCTTTGTGAGCCCCATGGACTGGAACTGGAAGGTAAGGCCAACATTTTTGGCCTGAAGAGTGCTTCTGGAGGAGGGGGAGGTGAAAAACAGGGCATGCGGATGCCCCAGGAGGCCAAAAAACAGCCCATTTGGCCCGTTTTTTGGCATGCAGAGTGTTTCTGGAGGAGGGGAGGTGCCCTGTTTTTAATCTCCCCGCTTCCAAAAGATAGACAAAGAGAGAGAGAGAGAGGGGGGGGAAAGAGAGAGACAAGAGACAAGACACACAGACAGACAGAGAGAAAGAAAGAGATAGACAGAGTGAACAAAAGAAAGAGAGACAGAGAGAAAAAGAGATAGACACACAGAGAGAAAGAAACAGAAAGAAAAAGAGAAAGACAGAGGGAGAGAGGGAGGAATGGAGGGAAAGAGAAAGAGAGAGGGGTGGTGGAAAGAGACAGAGTGGGAGGAGAGAGAGAGAGAGAGAGGGTGGTGGTGGTGGAAAGAGACAGAGCGAGAGGAGAGCGAGAGGAGAGCGAGAGAGAGAGAGAGAGAGAGAGATATGTTCATTGTAAACTCCTTGGGGCTGAGAAGAATTGCTGCAAAACTGAATTTCCTGAAGTGGACCACTAGACTCCTAAACAAGTGAAAAAACGATGTAGTAAAAAGTACTGTTCTCCTGAACCGGTAGTTTAAAAATGCTAAAAAAAAGTTTTAAAAAAGTTTCTGACAATCAACTGTGCCGCACGATTGTCGGAACCTTTTTTTTACTTTTTTTTGGTTGCGTGGAAGGGAAATGAACTGAGCATGGGATGGAGAGAGCATGGGGCTGGCCCTGGCCAGAGCCAATGGCATCATCCCACCGCAGCCCACCTATGAGGTCTTTGGCTCCATGTGCACTTCCGCTTGCCTGCCTTCGCAAGCTGGCCACAGGGACACCAGGAAGCCGCGTGGAAGGCAGGCAAGCATGGCAGGGCTGCAGGGAAGGGAGCAGGCTGTTAGCTCCCTTCCCTGCGGCCCCAACATGCTTGCCTGCCTTCGCAAACTAGCCAATCAAATTTATATAATCCTAATATAGTGTACTTGATTATTTTAAAGTAGTTATTCAATATTTTAATGTTCCATTCTAATGTCAATGATCTTTTTGAACATACATAGTAATACCATCTTTCAACCTCTCATCTTTCCATCTAATACTTATTTTCAATTTATATAGAAATTATAACTACTAATATTCCTCCTAATTCTTATTTCTACCTCTATTCTGGCTTCTAGTCAGGTCACTCTTACTAATCCTAATGTTAAGACACATACTTATGTTAATACATAGTCCTTTATATAAAGGTGTATATTCTTATTTATACCTCTATTTCTAGTTTTTAATCAGGCCATCATTATATTAGAAGTTTTAACACTTCAATTCTTATTCATTTTTTGGCTTTCCTCCCATACTCCTCTCTTGGATTTTTGTCTTTCTCAACACCTGTATCTTCATTATTCCATCTAAATATTTCTCCCATCTCTATCCTCCTAAGCTGCCAAATCTCCAGAGTATCCACCCATACTCCTATCTCCCTTTTAAAAACATCCAGTCAGCAAGCCTAAATATGTCCTAAAAATTCCAATATAAAGCTATTCAGTGTCTTACACTATATTCTAAAATTAGATATCTCCTGTAACATCCATTTAAAAGGTTATGGCATGAAATGACTTTTTTTTGAGATAGCAAATTATCACCAGTGACCAAGTATGAATAATTGATTGCCGATATTTCCATGTTATTGCTTCAATACCACTTCAAGCTTGTGTTAGCCATACCCATTGCACACACGCATGCACACACAAACACACTTTCTATTTCTGATCATTTTCAGCCACAGGGACATAAAAAAACAAATTTAAAATATTTCAATCGATGCTAAAATTATATTAAATAGTAAGAATACCAGTTACAATTAGTATACATGATTCATTTGCTCATTAAATTGGCACCAAAGAGTACAGAGTGAACAGTATAAATGAATTCATCATATGTGATTATAGAACTACTTTAATATCAAAGCAGTGTTATCGTTGCAACATAACTACCATATTTTTCTAATTGAGGCTGATAATTTGGGTGCGTTTAATACTCCGAATGTAGTTTTTTCAAAGCTATTTTTTTCAGTCCTAAGTCTTTGCAGACTTTTTTCAGTGCTATTCCCTCCAAATAACCTTTTTTTTCGCCAGGTGCTAATTATCTTCCCGGCTTTGCATACTTTGTTAATTGCTTCTCTCTATCAGCTGTGCTGTATAAGTTTTTTTCCAGTCCTAATCAGAGGATAAAATAATGTGCTGAAGCTGACCAGACTAAGGATACTAGCCAGGTGAATACCTGGTAGGCAGAGTTTTCCCCCTAGTTTCCTCCCCAAAAACTAGGGTGCATCTTATACTCCGAAAAATATGGTAGTTATTAATGAATCCTTCCAAAGCCTGTTGCTTTCCAGATGTATTGGAACTAAACTTTGCAGAATTCCCAGTCAATTGACCATTCATTGGTGAGTCTAGAGGTTTGTACACCTAACATGTCTGGAGGTCATTTTGTTGAGGAAGACTGATTTCATATTTATGACATCCATTATATCTGCATTAATGGTTCTATTTGTCATATTGGACACTCCTAACATAAATTACCTCATTTATGTATGCAACCTGTCAATTATAAATTAAATATATACCAATTCCAAGGAAATTAAAGTATCTTTAGTCCAGATCAGCTTATACAAGAAAGAAAAAGAATATTACATTACATTACAAGGGTAAGAGATTTCCAGAAACCATTGAGTTTTCTTCCATTTTTAGGCAGATTCATTGTCATTTAACCAACACACATTCCAATTTCCCTTCCTCATTCTTACTAATACAGGCACCAATGATGACTAAATATATAGCTGGATGGAATGGTTTTAGAACCTGCAACTACTTAAAAATAACTGTTTTCATCTTTCCAGGGCAATTGAAGATAGGAGAACAATTAGGTGGCACCCATTCTGTCTTTCAATGCAGCAAAATGCAGACAGAAGAATTATCTATAGCTACTAAGACTTTCGCAATGACTGCAAAGCCAACCTGCATCCCAAGAAGATTCAATGATTGCAATGGATTTTTGCAGTCTTTCCTGAAATTTTGTAAACTGGAAAGGCAGAGATCTCTCAGTTACTGTGTTAGAATAGTTTCTTACTTTCCACTGATTTTCATGGCCTGTACATCTTTGCATACTCGAAAAGGGAGTGGAGGGAGAACATTTGTTAGCTTAACTTCTTACTTGTTGCTTTCATCCTAAATATTATTAAAAGGTTGTCATATATATTCCATCAACCAGCTCTGTGTTTTTGCAGAGCAAGAGGAAATGTCTTTCTGAAAGAGGGAAAGAAATGATTTCTACTAATTCTACCCATATTTTACAGTTTTTGAGCTGCTTATATCATGTAAAAAAATAAAACTCATGATGAACAATCAGCAAAAATAGCAGAAATATTAAAATTATCTTGTAAATGCCCATCATCTTGGCACAATCATTCTATTCTGTAGGGTATGTTTATAATGATCTTAGGAAAATTTCCAAAATGGATTTTAATTTGGGGAGGGGGGCGATGAAGTGTTGGGGGAAGCAAACATATGAAATACCTTGTGAGTACTAGATGGCCAAAAAGTCTCACCTATGATGCTTTTTAGTGAAATGAGGGTTGTTGGAGTTGGGGGAGAGAGAAAGGTAACTGAATCAGAAATAAAAAATGAGTATAGCATTAATAACATATTTTTACCATTCATCTTGCAAAAGATTAGAAATCAGGAAAATGTTTTTATTTGTTTATTGATGACATCTTATGTTTAGGGGAAGGAGGTGTATCTTCTTTTAAAAAACAAAACAAAACAGCAAATACAATTCCATTTGTGATGGATTTTCAACTGCAGTTGCTCTTCTCTTCCCTTGTTTCTGTCATTTGAAAAGTACAGCCGTGTGCCAAATATCTCTTAGTGGCTGGCAGCTTCTGCATCTCCACACCTTGCCAGCAAGCAGAAATGCTGCATACTAAACTCTTGCAGGCAATGAGAGAATCAGACATAAAACAGCCATATGCTCCTGCAGCTTCTGCATTCTATTAAGATAAAGCTTAAAATACAATGCAAAACATTTTGAAAATTCCCCAAACAGCACCATCAAATATTACTTTTAAGAAAGAAAACATGGTATAGTATTTGTTTTAATCAGAATAAATAAAGGATTATGCAAGGAGTGATCTGTATAGGAAAGAAAATGTATTACCATTGGGAGAAACTCCTGGTCATTTAAATTCTCCATTCAATTCTTAGAGTCACCCAGAGATTGCAGCTTTTCGTTTTAACTTCACTTCCCAGCTATGTAAGGAATTAGTTAAAAATGATGTCACGGCTAATCATCTCACTTTCTTAGTCTTCATCTCATTCACTTGCTAAAAAAGCTGAAGCTGTTACTCTGATCATTCCAAGCTGACCAATAAAATGGGATCATCCAAGTTCCAGCTTCCACCACTTGGCCATGCAAAGGCTGATCAGTACTGCATCATAAATGCTTTTCTTCTCAGGCTACTGCAGCACTTCTGCTAAAACTGCACTGTCAAAAGGTCCCAGGATATCCCCAGAGCCCTAAATCGTTTTAACCTCATTATGTGTTCAACCTTACAGAGCCATCCAACTTTATTGTTAAAGAGGCAAAGGAAATTATCTTTTTCTTGGATTGAGGGGAACTGTCATCTTTCCCAAATTAAAGGGCCCCCTAGGGCGAGTGGGTTGATTTTTTAAATGCCTTGTTGCATTTAAACTGCAATCCATCTGCCCCCCTTCCTGTCCCCCCTTCCTTCTTGGAATATTACATTGTTAGAATATGATTCCAACTCAAACCCAGTAGTGTGTGTGTGGGGAGGGGGTTCTGAATGGAAGCTATTTGCGGTGGAGTCGTGCACTGAATTAGTGATGAAGAAATCAGAACTCCTGCAGTTTTAAACAAAGACTCAGGTCTGACATAAAGCTGTTGGCATTTTAAAATCTTTTCTTGAAGATCAGGACATTGAAGAGGTGGGCTCTTTCAATCAGATTAATGGTTGGTACTGCAAAATGGGCACCCAAACCCCAGATACTAGCCCTGTGTTTGTCTACAAATGGATCCTTTCTTGAATTTGCATCTAATGTTTGCATATTTATCTTTCTGGAGTTGTGTTAAAATTCTAGTTCAAATGTGAAGATATTACAACAAAACCTCTTAGTCAACAAGGGCAGAAAATAAACCATCTACTAACACACAGCAAGCAATGTTCCACAATGTTCCCCCTCAATGTTTCATTCTCCAGCATTTCAAAAGACACGTGTAAAAATAATGCTATTTCTAATTCTCTGCAAAGTAATTGAGCTATGGGATCAGTATTTAGCCATAACCTCTCAGCAGCAAGGCAGACCAGCCATAAAGCAAGGCCTACTAAATAGCTAACTGGCCTGTTTGTGGCATGGGCATCCCTTCATCCCTCCCCTCCATACCTGCATATCTTCTCCTTGGTAACACTGAACCTTGTACTGAGAATTACCCATCCCTGTTGTGGACAGGAGGCAGCACTAAACATCCTTTATAAGACTCAGTTGCATAATGGAAATCAGCTACATGATTCTACCTCATCCTTCATGCATTCTCAGCCTAACTGTAGAAGCAAGAGAAAGTCAGAAGCAGAAGCAGCAGCATTAGCAGCAGCAAGGGGGAATTTCAGCATGTATACAGATAACCTGTCTGTGGAAATTGGACTTATGCAATATATATTCCACTCTTCTTTCCTGTAGAGTTATACACCCAAATCAAACACTATAGGGAACTAACAGCTTCTGCAAAAAAATTACCCTACATACTGCATGTACCTAAAAAAAGAAAAACATAATGAAATAGAGAATGGAAAGTATGTAAATCCCAGTTACAAAGTAGGAGATATAGGAAGCATACTCATGACAGGGATGGGTTCTAACTTACCACCGGTTCGCTTCCTCCCACACTGTTTGGCCATGTCTCGTGGGCGCGGGCACACTTTGCATGCATGTGCATGCGCAGTGCAAAAAAAATCTGATTTTTTTTTAAACCCGGAAATTTTTTTTAAAACATTTCTCCCCCCCAAAAAAAATGGTGCTGTCCACGAACCAGAACCAGTTCTGTGATATCACCAGCAGCTTACTACCTACACTATAGAACCGGTCTGAACTGGTAGGAAGCCACCTCTGACTCAAGATCAACAAAGGACTATATTCTTATATGCTAATACTCAAAGTATAGGCAACAAATAGGGTGAACATGAAATATTAGTACATGAAGGCAGATATGATATAGTTACCATTACTGAAACTTGGTGGGATGAAACTCATGACTGGAATGTACTGATGGAAGGATACAAACTATTTAAAAGAAACAGACCTAACAAAAGAGGAGGTTGTATATAAAAGATCACTATATCTCTACAGAAATACACAAAACCAAGGATGACCATATGGGTCAATATAAAAGGAACAAAAAATGACATTGCTATAGGCATATACTTCAGGCCACCTAACCAAGCAGAAGAAATAGATGAGCTCTTTGCTAATCAATTAACAAAAGTATGTAGGAAACATGCCACAGTTATAATGGGAGACTTTAATTACCCTGATATCAACAAACTCTGCAGCAAGTGGGAAACCGAAAATATTTCCAACCAATTTAGCTGACACCTTTGTCATCCAAAAGGTAAGAGGGGGGAAACTAGAGGAAAAACTATTCTGGACCTAATTCTTAGTAATAGAGAAGAAGTGGTAGAGGGAGTTGAAATTGCTGGAACCTTGGGCGAAAGGGATCACACCATACTGGACTTCAATATAATGCAAAAAAAGTCAAGGAAACAGTCGGTCCAATAAAGAGAGGAGATGGCAAGGAAGTAACAGGCAGTAGAGAGAAAGCAGAGCTGCTTAACTCATTCTTTGCATCAGTCTTCACACAAAAAGAAACTATAGCCCAGCCTACCAAAAATGTAACAATCACTTAAACATGAGTGAGTACTGTGTGGCAGCAGCCAAAAACGCTAATAAAATCTTTGGTTGTATAAACAGAGGAATAGAATCAAAATCACGTGAAGTATTATTACTGCTTTATAAAGCCTAAGTAAGACCACACCTGGAATACTGCATCCAGTCAACACATTACAAAAAAGATGTTGATACTTTGGAAAAATTACAAAGAAGAGCAAGTAAGATGATTAAAGAGACTAAAACATATGTAGAACGGTTTCAGGATTTGGGTTTGGCCTATTGTGGGATTCAAATAATTTAACAACCAATTCTCTGTTCTAATGACCAGTTGGGTAGGCGTGGCTGGGTGCTCATATGACTGGGTGGATGTGGCCAACTCATCACTCATGTCGAGGGGATATAATACAAAATAAATAGCCCATTCCATGTTTATAGTGTTTTATCATGCTTCTTATTGTGCAATTATCTGTGACATTTTTAAAAGTGTGGACCCTTTCCATTGGCTAGTAGACATTGCAATATGGCCTAACCAAAGTTTCCCTTTGGTTAGTTTGATCACGGTTTATTCAATTCACTTAATTTACTAAGCTCACCGGGCACAGACCGTGATGAAAACTTTGAAATTAATGGGCTGGTTTGAGGTCAACGTGAGGCCCACAGCTTCTGCCCATGACTACAAGTAGTCCTCGACTTACAACTTCCAGAGGTGGGCCTGGCCTGGCCATAGGTGGTGGTGGTGCCACCAAAACTGGTCTACTTCTCTCCTTGGTTGATGGGGCAGCCACGTTCGGCTAAGGGCTACCAGAGAGAGGCAGGGAATCTGAATGAGGGTGGCACTCCCTGAGAGAAGGCCTTTTGGTCGTCTCTCACATGAGGAGATGGGATGTTATAAAGCCTCCGCGGCACTCAGAAGCACCAAGCTTGCACCCTCCCTCTCTGCTAGCGGCTGTCCCCTTCTTCACACGGGATTGCCCAGCAGTGAAGAGGAAGAGAAAGAAAAAGAAAAAGAAGGGGGAGCAGCTAGCAGAGAGGGGACAGTGAGAGATTGGTGCTTCTAGGATGAAGTGAGCTAGGAAGCATCTGGGTCCGGCTCACCCAGCCTCTCTTTCTCTTGCAGCCACATGTGCTCCAACTGGCACGGACTGATCTGCAATTTTTTTTTTAAGCTAAAGAAAAAATGGGGAAAAATCATTCAGAATAAGTTGAGAAGTATGGTTTGGCAATTTTGTCTAGGTGTGCTGACATTTGTGTTACAAATAATTAAGGAATGAAGGAAGATAAATGGATAAATGAAGGGAAACATAGATACATAAATATACCAGGTTAAGGTTTAATTCACAGCAATTATGTAGCTGCTTGGCAATCCCATGTTCCCTGCTGCTGCCAGGCCCAGTTGTAGAGACTAGTGTGCGCCAGACGACATTAGTGTTGGGCCCAGCAGAGGCTGAAAAGAGGGAGTTGGGGAGGGTTGGAAACCTACCAGGAGCATGAGCCCTGCCTGAACATCCTGGGGTGGCTCCAGTACAGCTGCTGGTGGCCCATGGCAGTAGTCGCATGGCTTCGACACCAAAAAGGAAAAGGAAAGACTGAACAGCATAGGCATTAGAGAAAGGGAGCAAGCAAGACACCTCGGGTGACATCACAGCATGAAGCAACTGTAATAAGCTTAGGTGAGTGGCCAGGTGGTGAGCTGAGCTGCCTGATGAGGAGAGACTGGAAGAAGAGGGGTAAGGTTTCAGCCACTTCGCCAAACTGAACAGTTAGCTACCAGTTCTAGTGAACCGGCTGAAACCCACCACTGAGTTTGGCTAGTCTAGAGAAAAGAAGGATTGGGGGGGGGCATCATAATAGTATTCCAGTATTTGAGAAGCTGCCACAAAAAGGGGGGGTCAATTTATTTTCCAAAGCACCAGAAAGCAAGATAAGGAACAATGGATGGAAACTGATGAAAGAGAGAAGCAACCTGGAAAGGACAATTAACCAATGGAACAGCTTGCCTTCAGAAATTGTGGGTGCTACATCACTGGAGGTTTTTAAGAAGAGACTGGACAGTCACTTGTCTGAAATGGTATAGGATCTCCTGCTTGAGAAGCCGGCTGGATTAGAAGACCTGCAAGGTCCCTTCCAGCTCTATTCTGATTCTAATTCTAATTCAGTCTTCATTCAGAGAAATAAAATATGTAGGATAATCTACCATTTTGATTCTTTGCAGAAATGAACATTTACTAGCAGAAACCCAACATTAATTTGAGTAAAGATCAATACATGTTGCATCTCAATAGATTATTTTAATGATTATTTTAATGTTAATTCCACATATCTATAAGACAGAGACATGCTAGTAACTTGTAGCTTGCTAACAAAATGGAAATTGCATCCCCATCACACTGTCCATGAAAGCAATCCCCTACTCTTAGAATTTCAGAAAGGACCTTAGATTTAATAAGTCCATTTAAATTAATAAATCATTGGTATAAGAATCAGATTATTTAGTTCAGTATTACTGTATTTTTCGGAGTATAAGATGCACCTGAGTATAAGACGC
>JANHFT010004132.1:64356-81574 GCA_032467955.1 Pseudoxenodon macrops | reverse complement strand
TATCCGGTTCTATAGAACCAGTAGTAACTTGGCGATGACATCACGGA
This sequence comes from Pseudoxenodon macrops, assembly GCA_032467955.1. Taxonomy (NCBI): domain Eukaryota; kingdom Metazoa; phylum Chordata; class Lepidosauria; order Squamata; family Pseudoxenodontidae; genus Pseudoxenodon; species Pseudoxenodon macrops. The sequence continues at coordinate 81,527 of JANHFT010004132.1, read as the reverse complement.
GCTGGTCCTGTTGCTGGCTCTATGGGTGCTGCCATCTTGGTTTTTTCACAGGTGCAGAAGCTAATTTTTGCTTCTGCACATGCACAGAAACTAGTTTTTAACCACTGAGTGCGTGTGCTCTGTGCGTGCATGTGCTGTGCGCATGCACGCTTCATGCGCATGCACACAGCGCGACCCTGAGCAAACCGGCAGTAAAAATATCTAGGACCCACCCCTGGTTGGTTGGTTGACTTTGTACCAGTGACTCTCTTAGCCCAACCCTCAAAGAATTGCTGTGGAGCTGTGTGTGTGTATATATGTGTGTATAAATAAAGAGGAGGCCTAAAGTAGCCAAATTAAATTTAGAAGCTGATCTTTGCAATGGCATTTGTAGTAACAGGTTTCCCGAGTTACTAAGAGAGATGGGCATGCAAAAGGATTGCCTTTACCTGTAGATAACAGCAGCTTGGAAATCATTAGTAAAAAAAGATTTGCAAAAATGTTGCTTACTCATTTTTGCTCTTCAGAATTGGAATAACCATTTGGGCATATTTTGGGTAAAGAACTTTCATTTGCAGGCAGCTTTCCTATCTCTCAAGAAAGGTAGCAAAAATATTTTTTCTTTGAAAAAGAAAAGTAAAAAACTAAGCAGATGAGAAGCATGGAGCTGGTTTCAAAATGGTGCTTTGGGATATCAACTTTTTGGAATCCCAGCACTGATAAAATGCAGGTGTGCAAATGTTCATGACTGAGTGTTTAGGAGAGGGAGTGGAACAAGAGATAAATCTCAAATGGTTATGTCAGCCAAGTGCTCAAATCTATAAAATGGAAGTACATTTTGCGATTTGCTGTTCTGTTTTGGGTGTTTCTGCCAAAGCTAAACATCCTCATTAGGAGAAAACACAAATGAAGAGAAAATAAAGCACAATTTGATGACAGAAGGATTATGAGATTGTCTGAATGCTCCATTAAATAACCATAATGAGCATTGCACATTGAAGTGAAGCATCAATCAAATCTTTATAAAAGATTGGAGACTATAGACTTTGCTGAAAATGTCTAAAAAATGAACTGGCGATTTCAGGATTTATTGATTCAAAAGATCTTTTTATGGGAAGAAGGGAATAATGATCTCTAACTTAGAAGGGTGAAGATGGTAACTATTCTATTTGTAACTGCCGCAAAGAAATTTGGAAATAATTTCTTTAGGTATTTTTTCCTCTTTTGTTACCTTTCACTTTTTATTTTATTTTCCTACCTTTTGTTTTCTGTTTCTGTAGTTTAAAAAAAAATCTTATAATGACATTTCATTTTAAAAAAGAAAAAAAAAAGCATTTGAACCAACTTGGATAAACCTTGGATTGTTCTATACTTATGGCTACTCCTCACTCCCAGCATGGTAAGAATGCTTGGTCAAGTAGAATACAATTATGAAGATACAGTTTTTAGCCAAAACTCTTCTAGAATTAAGATTTGACTACCGTACCCAGAACAATCCATTTTAGTGTATCGACCCTGCTGTTCTAAAGCTCTAGTTCCCCTTTGGCTTAGCAACCCACTATGCTGTTTGTGGCAAAGAGTCTACCTTTCTCCTTGTAATACGATTGCAGAAACTTGGCTTGCTGGCGTTAGTTAACGAGGAGAGTAGATTCCCCAAAGGCACAGACAGCACCCTCTTGGAAAAACTGCACAACCAGCATGGGGTAAGTAGGCGTGCATACACACCACTTCATTTCAATTGCTTAATTTTGGCTCAGTCATTTTAAGAACTGAGATAAACACAGCATGGAAGGAAGGAAGGAAGGAAGGAAGGAAGGAAGGAAGGAAGGAAGGAAGGAAGGAAGGAAGGATCAGACCATAGTTTCTTGAAAGGTAAGGTTTAATAGAAATGCAACCCAAATTTTGTTGGCCATCTGTCAAGCTGCCAATGAGATGAACAAAAGAAGATAAATATTAAGGAGGAAACTTTTATTTAATCACATTGGACTCATTCAGAGCTATAAAACTTCAAAACCTGATCTGGAATTGACCTTGGGGAAAAACTTGTCACTAGAATTATCTCTATGCCTGGGATCAGCAAGTAGCATGTCCTCTGCATTTTGGAGCAGCTTACTCTTTATAAATAGCTACAAACTTAGAGGGTATTGCACTAATATAACTTTGATATTGTAATGTATATTGAACATGAACGAGTTCTGTATCTTCATTCCATGTGTCTGCTGAACAAAGAAGAGATAGGAAGATCAAGCCAGGCTAGGGAAGCTATTTTGGCTCGCTGGCAGGACAACTTCTGAAGGGACACTTGATCTTTTATGGTGGGGCCGCAGTTGCTTCTCCTTCCCAAAGGCTGCCCACTGATAACATGTGGATCTGCAGACTTTCACTGATCATGCTTGTTTCATTAGAAAAAAATGAAAGTCAGGCTTCAGAGCACTTGCCAGGGAGGAGATAAGAGTATTCCGAAGGGTATAGTCTCAAAGTTCAGAAAATGCCATTCATACTGTTATTAATGGAATGAGAAACCCTTCAGGTATACAATATACTTAATTTCAACATTTTAAACTTTCTTCCCTTTCAACTTGGCTGTTTTTGGCTTCATTCCTCATCAGAACTATGTGGGTTTTTTAACAGGGTGCAGGGAAAGAAATCAAGCAGAACCTGAAATTCTCATTTAATCTTTTCTGTTTTCCTTGGCTGGAATTCTACACTGGCTCTGTCATATGATTAAAAAGGTTGCTCAGGCGATAAAGCTCAATTAGCTCTCTTCAGAGCAAAGCAAACAGAGTTCTCTCTTAAGCAAATGACCCTGAGAAATGAAAAGCAGCTAAGATGCAGTGGGTGGAAGTTAAAATGAGGTTAATAATTCAGGCAAGGATAGATTTCCTTGTTCAGTTTATTTTATTAACGGTAAAACTTAAAAGAAATGAAGTGGGCTTTACAGAGAACATGTTCTGAGGAATCCTGGAGGGATTGCATATCCAGTTAGATGGAAAATGGACGAACAGTTTATAGGGAAGCAAGCATTTATTTAGAACATGCTTAGCTGGGGAATTCTGGGAATTGAAATCCACATATCTTAAAATTGCAAGGTTGAGAAACACTGATCTAGAAAGTTCCATCCTGTCTCCTCAGAATGTGAATTCTGCTCACAGAGACCTTTGTCATGTTTCTTCTTTCAATGATCTATTTTTGGTTAAATTGTCATGGTAACTAGAGACAATCTCCTTAAGTTAACTGGCATATCCCGTGCCTAGACAAGTGGCCCTGCACCATTTTTACAGTGTGCTGCTGTTTGCAGGTTGTGATGTTGCGAAGTTTCTGGTTAGAAAATGTTATTTCAGGTGCATCTGTGATAACAAATGTACTTCCCTCACTTTTGTTTCAGAACAACCAGTATTACATGAAGCCCCGAGTGACAGATTTCCATTTCGGGATCCAGCATTATGCTGGAGAAGTAGGTACATTTTAGCTTTATAGCTGAGAGGAAGCTGGCAGGATTCAAGAGCTTTTGAACAATAAGGCCTTAGCCTGCAATCTGTAATTCAAAGTAGGCATTTTTATGGTTGCAGCGGGCAAAAGGCCAGAGTGTTTCGTATTTCTTTAATTTGAACAAATAATAGGCTTATTGAGGGCTAGAGTGTATATTAGAATCACTGTGGCTTAGAAGCTCTTGCACACTATCATGTTCAGGGCTTATATGCCTGCCCTTTATGTCCTCATTAACTGTTGAAGGTCACATACAGTCCAGCAATGTGCAAGCTACGCTCCCTGCTTTGAGACTGTGTAATTTGGGCAGCCCTTCCTGATCTGGTATCTGTGCTGAACTAGAGGATCATGGGAATCAAAGTCCAATATATCTGGATGACACCAGGTTGGCCGTAATGAGTACTTCAAGTCACAGGTTCTTTATTCTGTAAGAAGAAGATTTTTGGCATTGCACAACTGGGCAGGATCTGCGATGAGGTTTTAGTTATTACTGCCTGAAAATAGGCCATGGTCAATACAGGGCAGCTTCTCAAAACAGCTGGTGTGCTGTGGAACTGATTTATCTGCAAATGTTGGTTTTGGCTTTTCTTTGAGAATGCATGGTGGCCCACATCTTCTTCCCTAGCTGCCCACTCATTTATTTTCCCCTTATAACAAACTGATTGAGGTGGGCTGGACTAAGAAGTAACAAGTGGTTCAGACTACCATGGTGAGCCTAATGGCTGAGCTAGGATTTGAATCTGGATCTCCTAAGTCCCAATCCAGCACTCTGTTCACAACACTGTGTTGGTTGGGCTACTTCAGCTGAATGAGACTTAAAAAACCTCCATTTGGCTCAATAGTCTTTTAGACAGCTACACGGATTGTTCAGCCATTTTTTTTCTTACTGTGTGTATCTGCTCAAAACAAAAGAGGGGTTGGGGGTTGGGGAGGAGTTCATGCATGGCAAATTTGGTTATTTGTGTCTAAAATTGTTACTTATAGGTCCTCTATGACGTGAGAGGCTTTCTGGAAAAAAACAGAGATACCTTTCGAGATGACATTTTAAACATGCTGAAGGATAGCAGGTAAAGAAGCTAGAGCCGTTCCCAGTGAAGCAGAATTGTTGCTAATGCTAAGGAGGGGGGAGTAAAAAAATATTATTATTTTTTTGCATAGGGAGAGTCACTCCTTGGGTGCTCAGTATTGTAGCTCCAAAGATGGGATGTGGGCACAGGTTTCTAACAGTCACTTGGGCCGTTTAGTAGGCTGGGTATTTTGGACCTCCACAACCTCTTCATAGCTACTGGAGGTCTAGTTCGCCTAAGGCAGGTCAGATTGTCTCTGCTTGTATTGGTGCAGAGGTGGGTTCCTACCGGTTCTATCCGGTTCTATAGAACCGGTAGTAACTCTGCGATGACATCACAGAGCCAGTTCTGTCGGTGTCTCTGTGGGTGCCGCCATCTTGGATTTTGCTTCTGCGCAGAAGTTATTTTCTGACTGCCGCGCGCTTGCGTGCTTGAGGCGCAACCCTGAGCGAACTGGCAGTAAGAAGATTCAGAACCCACCTCTGTATTGGTGCTATTCTGCCCTTAAGTTCTAGCACTTCACAAAGGCATTCTTGATTCGCGTATTATCACTAGGGAAGAAGGATCCATTTCCTGGTTTAAGACAGCAGAAGCAGCAGCACGTGATCTCCTGTTTTAGAAGTTGGCATTCCATGGCGTCTCTTTCTTTCACTTACATTTCTTTTTCCACACAGGCTGGATTTCATCTATGACCTCTTTGAAAGAGTTGCTAGCTGCAACAGTGAAGACACTCTGAAGTTGGGAACTCAGAGACGCAGGCCAACTGTCAGCTCCCAGTTTAGGGTAGGAGCAGGAGGCCCGCGATCGTGCATGTGAAAACGCCTGTAGAAACATCTCCGCAGATGTGTTTTTGTTTCTTTAAATCCAGTGAATCAGAGAGACGTACCACCAAGGTAGATGAGGATTCAGATTGTAGGCCCTGCATCTTCAATGCTTCAGGCTCCGCTCTTTCATGTTTTTTAAGCTGCAACACTTAAAAGGATTGGGAAAGGAGATGGGATAAGCCAGTGAATGCAATGCAATTCTTTTTCTGTAGATGTTATAAAAGATGTTTCAGTATCTTGCAATTGTGCTTCTATAGCAGTTTCATCACGCTTTTCATGGCTGAGCATCAGCTGTAGGAAATGTTGGACCATGTGACAGCTAATGCTCAGTAGATTCTTTTTCACCCTCTCATATATTTTTTCAACATCAGAATTATAAATGTGTCCAAGGCACTGGAGAATTGATAATAAATCTGGTCCAGAGATTGAATTTCTCCAGAGAAATAACATCTGCTGCTCTTTTCCAGGACTCCTTACATTCCTTAATGGCTACACTCAGCACTTGCAATCCACTCTTCATTCGCTGCATCAAACCAAACCTGGAAAAGGTGACGCTCTGGAGGTGGGGAATGCCAGATGAACAGGGAAGGGAGGAGGGAGATTCACCATGATTTTTCAATGGCAGATGAGTCGAATCCCTCCTTTTCTGAGGGATTCTGGATTCCTAGGAGAAAAAGTTTGTGTCCAGGGTTAGCACAACAGATACAGAAGAAAGGGACGGTTTCTAAAAGGGCTGCTGTATGCAACATAAATACTCTCTTAATGCCTTATCTTTAATAGATTGGGAGATAAATCTTGCATTTAAAAATTTTCCTTAAGCCTAGTGACTGTTTTGTATATCTAATTCATCTCCTCTGTGTGCGCTTGTGTGTGCATTATACATGTATGTGCATGCAGAACTAATTAATTGAGATGCCAGGAATGACTCTTGCAATCCACCTGTCATACAAGTAAATCTCTTTTTAAGTTGCCATCCCTCACATTTGGTTGGTCTCTACTCTTGGCTGTTCTTTAGGCTCCAAATCTATTCAGTCCAGATGTTGTGTTGAAACAGCTGCGATACTCAGGTATGCTAGAGACAGTGAAGATTCGGAGAGCTGGCTTTCCTGTGCGGCGTCTTTGTCAAGATTTCCTCTGCAGGTAAACGAGAGGCAGTGCATTTCCTAGGAATGGGGGTTGCAGAGAAATCAAATATAATTGTTTAGAGTGACCGGCTTCTATGGAAGAGGAAGCTTAAGAAAACTGCTTCTGCCCCATGGGTTTGAACAAACTATCTCTTTTTTCTTCCCTAAAACCAGTTGATGATCACATGTACTATTATACTCTTATTATCTGTTCAGAGGCATTGATATAAAACACCTATCTTTAATTGAAGTATGGAAAATAATTAAAAACATACTTGAATGTATTATTTTGCAACCAAGTTAAATTCATTTACATGTGTAATGCTTTGCAGCATTAAGAATTGTTGCAGTTCCTCGTCCCAGATGCCACTTGTATTGTTTGGAAAAGTTAATGGAACCAGTTAAAAGACCTTTTACTCTACCACAGCTCAGAAGCAAAAAGAGAACTAGACTAGGAGAGCATCTAATGCTAGGATTTGTTCATTCACACCTGTTTCTAATTAAGAGCACTTGTTTGGTTATTACAGATACAAAATGCTTTTGAAGAATTGGCGCAACCCAGACAGTGCAAGAACCACATGTACAAACTTTTTGCAGATGTATGACAACACCCAGAGAGAATGGAAGCTGGGGAAAACCAAGGTAAAACCTATTTCCCCAAAGAAAGAAATTGGGAAATGCTATATAATAATAATAATACTGTCCACAGTTATCTATATGTGTGATTATTATTAGTTTTAGAACTTTGACCTAGCTGGGCTGTGGACCTGCTAAGTCTCACATATTTTGCATCAGAGAAATCTGAATATATCTTCATTTCTTTCTCCCAGCAAGCCACTTGAGAAAGCATAACATACATCCTGCTGGTCTGCTCAAGATATCATTGCCATGGGGTCTCTGGATACGATTGCTTAGCTGACAAGCCCCTACAGAGCATAAATATATATTTTAAAAATTTAGTAAAAATTATTAGTTCAGGAACAGCATAGAGCCTGTTCTGACCCATTACTCCTCTAGTCCTGCTTGCTATAACTTCTTGATTCTCATCTGTTCTTTTCCTACCTTGTTCCTACCATCCTGCCACATAAGTCAGCAAGTTTATTAAACATGCACAGAGAATGAACTAAATGGGCCCAACAGTGCATTGGAGCACCACTTTTTCCCAGATTTTGCTCCTTTTCAAAATCAGTAGCAGAGCTGTTCATCACTCTCTCCTGTTTCACTCTTAAATCATTTCTAGTGAAATTTATTCTCTGCTGAATGTTGATTAAGGTCAGGAAGGGTATTGAAGTGTCTATGTTTGTATTTAAATTGATACTTCAGTTCCTCGGCTAAGTGCAAAAAGATTTTTGGAGATTTTTTAAAATAAGAATTTTACTAAATGTTACAATTTAAAAAGTTAAATGCAAATTTAAAAAAAGAAAAAAAGTGCGGAAAAGAGAAGTTCGGAGAAATGACCCCAAATATTTCAGCCATTATTGAACAGTATAAATATCTAGAAATAGTATTTTATTCATTCACTTATTCAGTTTGGAAGCTGCCCGATTTCCAGACAAGCCCAGGCAGCTGGCATCTCAAAAACAATAATAAACTAGAGAACAGATACGTGTATGTCCAGGAAAAACACAACACTACCAAAATCTGACAAAAAGAACCACCAGGGGCTCATAAACGTCCCAAACTCAGGTCTTGGAGCAAAGCCACATCTTTAAAGAATCGTGGAACAACTGGAACGTGTTTAATAAAACATTATTTGGAGAGCTGTCACAAAATACAGTGATACAGTGCAACTAAGACAATGGGCTCAATTAGGAAATTTTTACTAAAAGGATGTAGAATAGTAGATGCAGTAGGAAGAGTGTTCTGTTTGGAGCAGGAATTTGGAAAGAGGGGAATAGAATGCCCATAATCGTAAGACTTTTTTTTATTTAAAGCATACAAAATGAATTCAATTCATGGAAGGCAAGCAAGCCTTCCATGGAAAACTAAGAGCTTCCTATGGAAGGCTTCCTTGTCTTCCAAGAACTGAATTGGTCTTATCCTAAGATAAAGTTCATATTGATAAGACCCTGCTTAGCTTTTGCAAATGTATCTCATTAGAAAAGAGTCTGAATTAACAGGGAAAATGCTTGGCTTTCTTAATCTAAGAAAAGGATTGGAAATCTGCCATATATGAATTGTTGGCTAAATGTTCGCCCTTAGTCCATCTATTCCTTTAGCATCTAAGGAGCTGAGAATGTTGGTTTCAGCCCAGTTAAAACGAAGAAAAATGCTTTGTATTAGGAATGAATATAGAAATCCTTGGCTATATATGTTTAATTAATAAATAAATCAAAATTAAAATTTGGAGTTGTGTTCCAGTTGTACCAACTATAGAATGGTGGGCAACTGTAAAATTGGGCATTGGTAAAATGTGTGTTTTGATTTTCAGTCTTAAAAAAAATCAGACTGAATAAATAACCTTGATATTTAATGAGCAATGCCTGCTGAGTGTCAATATGTTCATTGTTATTTGGAGTAATACACTAGTATTGAATGGAAATAAAGAATAATATGCTATTTTTCAGGTTCATTATACAGAACTTCCTCTGTATTAAGGATGTGCAAAACCTCCAGTGTATAGATCATTCTGGTCCTAGTACAGTCACGTTCAGTTGGTTTCATGACTGGACCAACATACATTTGTCGCATGTTTTATCTTCAATCAGAATAGAGCTGGTAAGGACCTTGGAGGTCTTCTAGTCTAGCCTTCTTCTCCAGCAGGAGACCCTATATCACATTTCAGACAAGGAACTGTCCAGTCTCTTCTTAAAAAAACTCCAGTGATGAAGCACTCACAATCACAATCTGGATATGGAACATGTATGTTTGGTCCAGACTCAAATCCAGACATGGGTCTTTCAGGTCTAAATATTGAGGGTGCTGAAAAGGCAAAGCTGACAGTGATAGGCAGGGAAAAACAGGCTATGGGGAGATTGGGAGAAGGAGCAGGTGAACGGTTGGATTGTACTGTGCGTGACATGAAGTGTAGCCAAGGAAATGGAATGAAGGCCTTGAGATGATTGGTAGAGGGACTAGTTGATGTGGCAAGTTGAGATGAGTCTGCTGCATTTGGAATCCATTGTAGGAGAGAAGAAAAGGAAAGGGAGACAGTGGGAAAATTGTCTCGTGGGCTAGTATACAAGTCATTGTGAGGAGGATGGAAGGGAAAGGAGTTTTGACTTACTTGTCCCACAGATCTGCCCAGAATTTGTCTTGGTTAAAACCCAGAACATAAAGTTTCTGGTTTTGGTTTAGATGGACTAAGAATCTTTTGTGGCTAAACACCAAGGCCACAGATGTATGTCATATGTGGAACATATGGAACCAGGGATTCTTCCCCCATTTTATGCATGTCTCTATGCTGCGTGTCTACCAGTGCTCATATCACAGGAAAAATAGAATACTGACTATTAAAATTAGGACAAAGGCCAATTAAATACAATTAAGAATTCTTTCTGCTACTAGCATCATTTTCTTTGTTTCACCCAACTAAGGCCTCTTCTACCTACAAAAGCCCTGTGCCAGGTTTGCCCCAACATTTCCTTTAAGATTATTTTAGATGTTCTAAAATCTAAATCAATAAAACCACTGGGGAACCCAGTTCTGTAGGGCAGTAATTAAAGAAGTAGCTGGGCAATAGCTTGTGGTCCAGCTCTTCATTAAAGAGCTTCTAATGTGATCCAAAAAGAAATTATAAAGCAATTGGACCTAATCAGAATAATCAAGGACATTTAGGGCTATTGTAATTTGTTTCTGTGTTTTTTCTGTCCTTTTCCTTTTAGCATTAGATTGTATTTTTCTTGGGAGTAGGCAGAATTATAGCATGTTCTGCAGATGGGAGTGCCTGGAGCAAACTGGAGAGCGGAGAAACCTTAGGCGTCAAAGTAAAAAGGAAATGGCTGTCTTTTTGCCTGCTGAACAGTTAATAAATCAACCTTAGAGCCATTAAAAGAGCAGGCTGTAAGTGACTGATGCATGGAAAACTAGCCTTTGATCTCCCCAGAAACAATAAGATTTTCTCTCCGGTACACGTGTTCACTCTTCATGTTGCTGGACCATCTGAAAAGGACTGCCTGTCTCAGTGCCCTGCATTAATACAAAACAAACTAAGCCCTTTTTGGTAGTTCTAAATTCCAACTTTATTGGCTTCTCTTTGCAGAATTAGCAAGAGGAGGAGCCATAGCATGGATGAAAGATGCTTTTCTTTCCACTGAATGCTTTGTTCCATTATCTGCAGGAATAAGATGGAAACAACTAAGGGCGATTTTAAGAAATATATTGGCAGGTAGATAAGACAGCCGTATTCATGACCAGACAATGACAGTTTACTCAACAATGCTCAGTGATTAAACAAAATTGACGAAAACCTCTAGGACACAAAGCATTATTTTTTCTCTAACATGGAGATGACAAAGAAGTAAAAAAGCTTCGGGTTGGAAAAAAATAAATAAGATTATATTTAAGCTGCAAGCTCTTTTCTGCACCAAAATTAAGTAATCTTTCCAATCCATAGCACATTTGTACTATTTACTTTTGTGCTAATGGGATAGAAACATCTTTGATGTCAGTTCAATGGGATGTGACTATGATACCCTGTAGGATTCAGGAAGCCTGGAATATTTTTTAAACCCATGTGGTATATTGGGCTGGCTTCCCAACGTGGCCATCTGTAGGTCAGCAAGACGGCCCAAAACTTTTTAGAGGGATGCGTTGTAGATTGAAGGCAGCGTGTTATAGAAACATTTTTCATCCTTTTGTACTGCACACATTACATGGGAGGAAACCAAGATTCACTCTATAAGCACAGCAGGTTTTTTACATCCAATCTCTGGTAAGAATGCCTACATAATATATATATATATATGCCCGTATGGTTGGGTTATTCATATATTACTTCTTTAGATATACTTTTTTTTTTTTAATCCTATTCGCCTCTTATGATGTGTCTTGTAAAAACATATTTGACTCGATCCGACGGAATTAAGCATTGCCTTAAATAGAAGTAAAAACTTAAATCTGGTTGCATTTCTGCATGCCCCTTACAACATAGGAGTGTGGATAAGAAGCAGTTGGGAATTGTAGCCCAGGGCAGCTCAGGCTTTCTTTTCATCAAAAAAAAAGAAAATGAATGGGCCTTAAAACAGTCCTGAGTCTATCTTTTGAAAGTGGTCCCTTTGTTTTGGCCTAAGGAATGGGCTGTAATTTCCTCAGCATGAAAGGGCAGGGAAGCATACAGTAGCACTCCCCTTCATGTCTTGAGGCGTTGTGAGGATTGCAGGTACCATGACCCTGTCCAATGAGCCTTCCAGGTGTGGCGTGTTCCGGTTCCTGCCCATGGGGTAACAGGGGGTCCTGGGAAGTTATGATCATATGCGAGTATGGGTGTTGGCTTCAACATGTGCTGAGCAGGATGGGGAAAGGAGTAGGAAGTGCTTCCTGCGACATGTATTCAAGGGGTATTTCTATACCGAGCAATTGTTTGGGGGAGGAAGGAAAGGGATTAGTGTAAAGAATTGTGGAACACAGGAAAGGAAGAGGAAGGCAAGACGGCCTTTGTGTTTCTCATTAGGAGCAGAGCAGCTGCCAGTTGTGAATTGTGGAGGGTTAAGTTTTTTCAGGGATCAAATGAAAGTACAACTAATCAGAGAAGCTCTGTTCTGCTTCAATGCCAGCTTTGCCGTTCGCACTCTGGACTTCTGGTTTTCTTCCTTGGTAGATACATCTGCAATTTTATTTATTTTTTTGCTTATAAAAGAAATGCTGCTACATCGGTACATAAGCAAGATAATATACCCAACAATTGTGCTTTGTTATGTATATACATTGTTTGCATTCAAGGTTCTCTCCTCCTCCCTCTCCCCTCCAATTCTCTGGAATATTTTAATTCATCCCATCTAACTCATCTATGCAGTTTAGTAATGTTGTACTGATACAGATATCTCCTCAACTCCCAATACAGCTTTTGGAACAATATGTACATGTGATTGTGAGATTCCCACCACTACCACCACTTTTGAGGCAAAATGGGAAATGAAGAATTCTTTCAAAGAGGAGAAAGAAGGACATAGTGGTAGAATACTCTTCCTGTTTTAGAGCATTGTTAGAAGATCTACTACCCAAGTTGCTCTTGCGGGTCTTAACGGAGTTTGGAAAGCCAAGTGCACAGAAATGAGGTCTCAATAAACAGACTGAGGAATGGGGTCCCATAAAGATTACGTCTCAGCTGTATTGCTGAGATGCCTTTGGATGCCTCTTTAATTGCTTCTGGAAGAAGCAAATGTGAGACACAATTGGATTTATAAGATTGAGTTCTGGAGCCTTTACCTTAAGTGAGTGTGAAAGATAAGCCATGGAAGTGAGCAAAGTAGAGTTCTGGGGATATGCCATTAAATTTTTTCATACTTCCTTAGTCCCAGAAGAATGCTACATTCAAAATATCAAGGCCTATCTTCATCTCTATGAGTTTATTGCTTAATATAACTGGTTGAGTACATTAAGGTCCATTATAAGGAGCAGGTATCAGTGAGTCAATTTAGTCACCAAAAGCAGAGTCGGTGAAGAAACCATTATGGCTCCATGGAACATGGTCCAAAGCCACCTTTTATTGTCTCACTTCTGTCACGTGTTAAATCTAAGATGCTTTTGCACCCTTTGTGACATTGCAAAGAATCCTAGGATTCATGTTTTAGATTCAGTATGCATAAAAAAAATATTGGTGTTTAAATACCAAGACCTCACCGCCACCACACACATACACTTTCAAAATAATAAATGAGAAGGAATGAGAAGGAGTGGGAAATTAATAAATTATTTCCAGGCCCTGCAGTTGGAATCTTAATACTTCATCTTTAGAATATCCACTAGGACTTATGCAATGTAATTCTTTTCATTGACGTCCATTTATAAATCTGGTCAGAAAATCTGCATATAAAACATTGCAACCACCATCTGTTAATGTGCATGTCAAATTAAGCCCGGCTCTTGCAGGGATAGATAATTGTAAGAGGGGGGGGAAAAACCAATACAAAGGAATACTCCAGTTCTTTTTAGCAGGCAAGAAAACGACGGAAAGGCTGGCATGGAGGAGAAATGCTAATTAGCAGCGAGGGTGATTTAGTTGTATTGCAGAAATTGGTCTTGGGAGCCCTTTTTTTTTTTTAATGAGACCCTTCACATAATTTAAGCAGTTTTCCTGTGCATTCCTCTCACCGTGGTCTTCTCTCAGTCTTTATACGCAGGTGGTATCCTAAAACTAAATGGAAGGCTCCAAATTACCTTAGAAAAAGATAAAGCTGTGTCGGGAAAAGGGTTAAACAAGAGTTGTAAAAGTGGTGCAGCCTCCTCCTCTTCTCCTCCCCTCCCCTCCCCAATCCTTGAGCACAGCGCGGGGGCTGGGCTGACACTCCCTGCTCAACTTTTTCCCTTGTCTGTCGGTGCTGATTCCCGAAAGGGAAGGGCTGGCGGAGCAGCGGGGACGGCTCCGCTGCAGGAGCGTAAAAGAAGCCCTCCGTGTCTGGTTACTCTGAGCAGGCAAGCTGGCAGGCATGGGATCTGCTGGGGCTGCAAGGGACTCGCTGTTTCCTCTCTTTGTGTTTGACGAAACTCCTCCCCGGGGTACTAGGTTTTCCTGAAGGAGGTTCTGGAACAAAAGCTGGAAAAGGCCCGGGAAGAGGAGCTGAAGAAGGCGGCCACCGTCATCCGAGCCCACGTCCTGGGCTACATGGCAAGGTCAGTGCCTAAATTGCCTGCTGTGCTTGGCTGCATTGCTGCCTGCCTGCTGCCGCTGCATGCACTGGATTTCCCTGCACCCCCACCCCCTTTTTTCTTTCCTGGCCTCCCCATTCCTGCTCGAAAGCCTCCAAGTGTTTCTAAGGGGCAAAGTTAAGCCACGCGCTCTGACTTTTTCCTGTTGCATTTTTCGTCCTCCATGAAGCTGCCCTTTACTGTATATCTGGCTCCCTTCTCTCTGCCATTCATTCAAGGTTCCAAGCACAATCGCTCTGCGTTGATTTGGAACAGCTCAGTATCTAGGCCATAACAGCTCTGCCCCCGTTCCTGTTTCACTCCAGGGGTCTCTTGGTAGAGTGGTAAGCAGGGTTGTGTTTCATCTCTGCTCTGTGTCTCCTTACCTGTGTCTCTATTTTTAACTTACTATGGTCTCTTCTTCCAAAGTGAGCTGGGCTTTGTCTCAGCTTGTTCAGGCAAATTGCAATGTACTGCATGCCCATTGGGACAACCGCTTGCATTCATAGGTACAGCGGTGTTACTATAAGAAACAGATGGTATATCTTACAGGATTGCACCATTGCCCATAGTGGTTAGGACTAATTTAGTGTGGTTTTTATAGGTTTGTCTTAAAAGCAGTTTTAGACCACCTTAAGGTTGTGAAGAAAGACCAACACCTATGAGCAATGCTTTTTGGTATAGAGAGGGGTATATTTTGCATCCGCCCAAAATTATTCCGTTTGTTGTGCTTAGCAGAAGGTCACATGCAGACACGGAATATGAATGGCAGTCTCAAGATGCAGAAACTCCATGGAGTTTGGCAAAGTTTGGGAGAATGGCAAAATAGCTTCTTGGAACATTGTCTATATGGAAACTTGATTGTGTTGGGTATTCAGATCAGACTTAACAGGGCAAAACAGCAGGTAGGGAGAATTTAGGAGGAAGGGTGATTATATTGTTGTGACCTCCATACTTATATACTTTTTGACTAGGAAGAAGTATCGAAGAGTGCTAGCCAGTGTTGTGACCATTCAAAAAAATTATCGCGCTCACTTCTGGAAGAGGTCTCTCTTGCGCCTGAAAGCCTCCGCCATTGTCCTGCAAAAGCACTGGCGTGGATGCCTAGCTCGCAACCTCTATCAAGACCTGCTGGAAGAAAAACAGAGGCAGAAAGAGGAAGCTGAGGAGCAGAGGCGAGAAGAAGAGAGGATTAGAAAAGAGGAAGAAGAAAGGCAATGGCAAGAAGAGAGGGAGTGTAGAAGGAAGCAAGAAGAGAAGGAAAAGAAAAGGTACAATGGCCACATTTCTGAGAGTTGTCTGTCTGTCTGTCTATCCATCCATCCATCATCTATCAAATTTATTTGCTGCCCATCTTGCTGCAAGGTCACAGTAGTTTATAATGTTAAAAGTAATAAAACCATAACATACAGTCTAAGTACAATAAAAATACAATTTAATTAAAAGATGGGGGAAGGGAGTGCGATGCAGTGGGGGAAGGTGAGATCTGCTATTGGTCTATCAACCACATTCAGGGTGATATACCCCCATTGGGGCCCAAGACCTTCTGGCAGAGCTGGGTCTTCAGGCTCTCTTAGGAAAGGTCAGGAGGATGGGGGGGCCCCGGGGGAGGGGGCAAGATGTTCCAAAACGCAGGAGTCACAGCTCTTCTCCTGGACCCCACCAACTGGAATTTCTCGAACAACGGGGTCCGCAGTGTGCCTCCTTTGCCAGCCTAGTTGGGGTGAGCCAATCCCATTGGGCTGAGATGGGAAATAATCTGGATCCATGCCATGCAGGGTTTTAAAGCTAATAACCAACACCTTGAATTGCACCCAGAAGCAAAGTGGCAGCCAGTGCAGCTTGCAGAGCAGTAGTATAACAAGGGCCACTCTAGAGACACCGAGAATTGCCTGCATTCTGCACCAGCTGCAACTGTCAAATGCTCTTCAAAGATAGCTCCATGTTGAGTGCATTGCAGTAGCCTAGATATGAGGTGACCAGGGCTTGAATGAATATGCACAGGACTCTTGATCCTAGAAAAGGCACAATTGGCACACAACGCAAAGTTAAACAATCTCTTAGCCACGACTGCCACCTGTACACCAAGTCTGCCTGGGGTAATGCCACCCCATCCAGAAAAAAGGAAGTCAAAGTCCTGGATCTTGAGTTTCCCTATACCCAAAGCCTTTTGATCTTGCCAGGATTCAGCCGAAGCAGTCCAAAAAGCAATTTTAGACTGTTGGAGAGAGGGAGCGCCCTACAAAGAAATGTCTATCTCAAACCAATTGTTATATGAAACTAATAATAGTGTGTGAAATAAATAGATTCCGTTCCCAACTCCAAAGCAACTTAAGGTTGCTGATCCTGAAGGCAAATCAGAGATTGCAAAGCAGCCGCCACCGGTCTTTTCTGAACCTCTTTCTCTTTCCTGGGATCTATAAAAAAATGAAGTATATTTGGTTCTCCAAAAATTCAACTTTTTCCAAAGGCTCAGCCATCTTTGCTTGCACACGTCTTCCTTTCCCCTCCAGTTTACCAGATTAATTCCAGAATTGGGAAGTAGACTTAACAGAGACTTTCTGTTCTATGTAAGTCCAAGTGTTTGCCTGTTTTAACCTGAGTGCTTATTCAAATTTAATTAATGTTTTTATGATGATGAATTCTTATTCGTTAATTTCTTTTAGTTAGCCACAGGCAGCCCGTATTGTAAATGGTCCATATACGTATCAAGTAGCAGTCAGTTTCTGCTCTAAAACCTTTAAGAAAATTCAACCTTCAGAAAACCCAAGCTTTTAATTAATTGTGCTGTAATAAATTCTATGGTTTTTTTTAATATATATATATATATTATTTTCCATATATATAATTACATATTTTCTCTTTACATTTTATATTTCATCCATTTAAAATATAATAGATTGTCT
>JANHFT010004132.1:50136-60498 GCA_032467955.1 Pseudoxenodon macrops | reverse complement strand
CGAAAATAAGGCCAAGCGCTTATTTCGTGGGTCAAAAGAAAATAAGACCCTGTCTTATTTTCGGGGAAACACGGTACTAAAAAAGAAGAGCTCCCATTCAATTAGACAATTCTGGACAACAATGTGATATGTTTGAACCTGTGGTATTTTCCTCCATGCTGTTGTTTATATATGGCTGCTATAATTGATTGATTGATTAATTGATTATGTGCATTAAGTCAGTTTTGATTCTTGATGACCACATAAATAGACTTTCTTCTGGGTGATCCATTTCTATTCCTAATCTGACAGTTCACTGCATTGAGTTCATCCAACTTGCTACGAGTTGTACTTTTTTCTTATTTGTTTTTTAAATGAATTCTTAAATGAGGGGTTTTGATGCAACTTCTGTACAGTTGTTACTGTACCCAGGAAGTCAATTTATCTAACATGTAATAGAAGTTGGATAGTTACCAGATAACAATAATTCCTTTCTCTCCTAGTTTTTAGATACCAAAGATGAAGAAGGGGATACTTATATGGACACAGATGAAGAATTCTGCAGTGGCCGGGTCACTCTGTTCAACGGATCTGGGCCCGCATATTTTCACAGCTATCTCTACATGAAGGGTAAGGAGTTTTCTCAGTTCCATGAATTTAGCAGGTTGTCTGCTTCTGCAATCACTCATCTTAAGTTGGTACATTCTTTCTTTTCTCTTTTTGCTCCTCCGTCCTGTATTTGTTCCAGTATAAAATACATCTTTTTAGAGAAGGATTCAAAGGATTTTTTTGCTAAAGTTGTTTCTAGATCAAGTTTCTAGATCACCTTTATGAATAGATAAACTGGGTTTCATATTAGAATAAGGTCCAGGTATTTCTTTTGCATACACATACACCAGGGGTGGGTTCTAGCTTACCTCGCCGGCGGTTTGCTGTCTTCTGCGCTGCGTGGGTGCGCCACGCACACATGCACAGAAAAAAGCCCCGAAAAATTCCCCCCAAAAAAAGGCCGAAAACAAGATGGTGATGCATGCGCAGTGCCAAAAACATGGCTTTTGCGCATGCGCAGAAGAACAAAAATACAAAAATAAGCCACCCACCCCCCCAGTGCTGGAAAGTCAGCTTCTGCACACGCGCAGAAGAAAAAAAATCTGGGGGGGAAAAATTCCCAAAAAATTTAAAAAAGATGCCGCGCCCACAGAACAGCAGAACCGGCTCTGTGACGTCACCAGCGGCCTACTATCTACTCGGTAGAACTGGTCCGAACTGGTAGGAACCCACCTCTCACATACACATACACATAACCCTCCAGGTATTCTATAAATGCCCACAGGTATTTTCTTCCTCTTCTCTCCTTCATGCCATGTGCCAGCCTCCCATCCAATTCCCACCCCGCATACTCGATTCTTGCTATTTTTTCAGGGCTGTCCAGTGGCTTTTCTTAAAGTTTAAAAACCCTTTCATTTGTAGCTGGCTCTAATAGTATCAAATTACTTGGCCAATAGCCATAGGCACCCAATGAGATAGTGTTCTGACATCAAGATAATGCTTCCCACCCCCAATCTAGGTTTATAATTTATTTGCAATGTTTTCTCCATCCCTTTTCCAAACAGCTTCAAAGATAGTATACGGGGAGGCTATCTTATTTCTGTGTATCATACTTCTGTGGCTGGGACTAAAGTGAAAACTACATAATTTACCTGAAAGGAAGACAGCCCTGAACTTAAGATGAACTCTGTCTTAAAGGGTAAAGCAGAAAGGAAAAAAATAATATATATTCTCAGTGAATCTGAGACACTCCTCCCATGTTAGAGATAAGCTATTTTCAGGACCCTAGATCTTCAGGATTTCCTTAAAGAGTATATATTGAGTTTTGCAGGTAGGGGAAATAAATCCAGATCCTGTCCTTTGTGTTGTAGAAAAAAAAGAGCAGGAAACTTGTATAGTGGTTTATGCTTTTTACATTTTTCTTTCTTTAAAAAATACCCCATTTCCCTTTTCAATAAAATCATAAATAGTACAGGTGTAAGTAAATTGTGGGATGTACGTTTTTATTTTTATTTTGGCAATCAAGAGTGAATTGGAAGTTATTCCCATTGGTTTATTGTTATGGATGGATCACCCCCTGTGGGCCTTAGAGTTCTCCGTGTCTCTATCCCACCACAGGAGGTAACTGATTGCCCAATTGAGCTTATCAGTCCCATGTGCATATTGATTTTTGTAACTTTTTCTTTTTATGGGCTTAGTATTTTTTTTATCATGATTCATTATCAGTCTCCAAAGTCACAGTAGTGAGGTGAACAGCTACAGATTGTTTAAATAATACGTAGATCTTTAACTATACTTATAGGAAATATTTCATTTTTAGGGTAATCTTACAGTCATGAACAGAAATAGGAATCTATCATTATCTTGTCAGATACAGCTACAGCAAATGTGGATAATACTCAGTATTTTTCCAACTTGGTTTCTTTTCCTTGCAGGGGGGTTGATGAACCCCTGGAGGCGGCGTTGGTGTGTCCTAAAAAATGAGGCCTTTATGTGGTTCCGAGCCAAACAGGAGGCCTTAAAGTCAGGCTGGCTTTATAAGAAAGGAGGAGGCATGTCCACGTTATCTCGACGGAATTGGAAACGGCGCTGGTTTGTCCTGAGAGAGGCCAAACTGATGTATTTTGAGAATGACAGTGAAGAAAAGCTGAAAGGAACAATTGATATCAGGAGAGCAAAGTACGGGCAATGCTATTATGTCTCTCCTATCAAGGAGAACAAGGCTTGGCCATTTCACCTAACTCATTATTTTACTTCTTTGTTCACTGTTGGAAGGAAAAGAGTAGACTTTTCAGCAGCCTGGTCTTCAGAGAAATAATTTTAGGCTCTAAGTCCCAGAGTACTTCACACGTAGCTCAAACGCTATGAAAGAAAATTGTCATCTCTCTGAAGGGGGATATTTGAAACTTTTGAATTCCAATGTTCTCATTCAGGCAAAATTGTTCTTCTTGTCTGAAAACTCTCTAGTCAGTTTGACTCCTATTTGTCTCTATGATATTCATTACTTGTAAAGAGGGTTCTTTACCGTCCTGTTCCTTCCAACTTTCCATTAGCTCTATCTTTAATGTTAGGCTACTTTCCTACTCCTATTTGGATTTTTCTAACCGCTTTGGGGGGGGGGGGGAACAGCCTTGAGTGTTACTATAGCTCCCCAAACTGTATCCAAATGTAAGGAGCGGTTAACTCGGCTCTTTATCAAAAACTAATATATTCTCATTAGTCATTTTGAGGTAGAAAACATACATAGCAATATGGAGGAAGTGCTAAACTATTGATACCACTAACGGTGATATCCTTCCGAATTGTCCAGTCGCATTGGTCCTTGGGAATATACATTTTTCCAACAGTTTATATCCATAAATGCTGCTGGGATATTGCTGTTCACTTCACATGTTGCGTCTTATTCCCCATGCTGCTCAATAGCTGTATGAAATTGCTGGGAGACATCAGGCATTTTAGAGTGGGGCATTATTAGTATTTTGATAAAACTAATTTCTACTATCCCTTAATCCAAGGAAGCACTTAGTATACTTCAATATTACCTGCATTTAATAACAGTTAGGTGAATTACAACAAGTTGAAATTAAATCCAGACAAGACAGTGGCGATGTTGGGAAATATGAAACTCTACTTGGGGATTGAGGTTCAGCCTGATTTGGATGTGGCTGTCTTCAAAGTCTTAGAAATCTCCTTGATCTTCAGTTGTCGTTGGATTTGCTGGTGGCTGCTATAGCAAAAAGCACTTTTAGGTCCCTGACTATGAAACGTTTGCTTAACCCACACTAAAATCTCCTCTGTTGTTCTTTCTTGTATGTTTGACCTTGCCAGGAAGGATAATCTGAGCTGCTTCTATAAGACAAGAAGAGGAGCTCCGAACTTCCTTAACGGCAAACATGTCAAAAAGAGAAAGAGAAAGGCTACAATTTATTGGATAGCTTTGGCAGTCTGGTTCTTAATGCATGGTCTTTTGCAGGGAAATTGTGGATATTCATGAGAAAGAGAATGCCCTCGATATTGTGACAGGTGATCGGGTTTACCATATAGTGGCGGAGTCACCAGAGGATGCCAGGTACGGGGTAAAACAAAAGTTGTGTCTGTCTTTGAGACTTTTCCTCTGCAGATCCAACTCCTAGAAATACCAACTGTTTTTCCTTTGTGAAGCAATAAGATCCTCCTTACAACCAATTCACAAGCCCCATTGAATTGACATAGAAAATGTGTAATATCTGCTAAAGTAGCACATAATTACAGACACTTCCACTTCTGTCTCTTGCTATATTATAATTCAAGAGTCAGAAGATTACTCAGAAGACTTAATATCTGAATATCTGACAGTGAAATATAGCAGTAATGTCTGCTTACTATGTAAAGCTTTCATCATCTGAAGGTAATTAACTGTATTGTATCTGTTTGTGCCATATTATAGTTTAAATTGGGTGATTTATTTAATGAAACTGATACATTAATGGCCTTTTTAGTCTTTGTGAATTGTATGTTCCATGCCACAGCTTCTGACTGTACTCAAACTGGCCCTCACAATTGGCTTTTTCATAAGCCGTATTCCAGTCCAAAGTAATAACTTAGCTATAAGCTAAGTTTATTAGCTATGCAGACATTTATCCTATGATTGCAAATATATCCTACTTATCTTGTGTCAGAGTATGAGAACAACAGATGATACAATCTACATTGTGGAAAATCACCATTTGTCACTGTCATTGACAAATTATCACATACATTTTCTTTTGCCCCCTTTTTTTTTTGACTTACTGAATTATCAAAATCCAGGCAGTTTGTTGGTTAAATCACAATTGGCTATATCCAACTAACTATGATTTACAGCTTCTGATTTATTCTGCATGATCAGATTCACTAGCCATAATAGAAAGCAAAGCCTGATAAATGTAATGGTTGAACTTAGAATAAAATAGTACCTTATAAAGGTTCCATAGAAAACATACAGCTAGCATATAATAATTGGTTAACTTTGTAGAAAATATTCAGGGGGAATAACTCCACATGATGATGTAATGATCCATCTGCCATAAGCCTGGCATTGCTGGCTATCTAAAATGGATTCTGATTATTTATTATTTTATTTTGACAGTGACTGGTTTAATGTCCTAAGTCATGTGCATAGTGCCACAGAGCAACAGCTGAGAGAAATGCAAGATGAACAAGCCAATCCAAAGAATGCGGTGGTGAGCAACAATTAGGAGAATTATGCTATCTCTCATGAATTCAATATTAATTATATCTTAGTCATATGGTTGCTGCTAATAAAAATGGTCTTATTGGCATCTCATAGAAGATCCAGTCCAAAACTGTAAACCAAAATCTTTTGGGCACCAGGGACCGATTCCATGGAGAGATGTTTTTCCATGGACAGGAGGGGGTGTGGTTTCGTGTGCTGCCTTCATCTCGTGGATGGGGCTTTGCTTATTTGTGTGGCCCAGTTTCTGGCAGGCCACAGCCCAGTGCCACTCACATACTCCAGTTACGTGCTATAGGCAGTGTAATATACAGTAGATTCTCTGGAAATTGATCATAGATCCTTTTGTGCATCCTCTGCACCTGGCCCAGAAGTGTGTGTGTATGTCAGTCTGATATTGTGTATGGATGAAAGGATATTTGGAGTGCCTAATATCCCATCTTGAGTGGAGACAGAGGCAGGGCACAGAGTGCTTAAATTCTAGTAATTTAAGAAGCCAGCTAGCTCCTTAACCACCTTGGTCATTATGGGTTATCTGAAACAAATTTGAGAAAAAAAGGCAGGAAAGAAAATATGAAGTTTTATAAGTATACCAGTTCTATATTTAGTATTAAAACTTCATGTTATTATTTTAAAGGGAACCCTTGATGTTGGGCTTATTGATTCTGTTTGTGCATCTGATAATCCTGACAGGTAAGCTTTGTATTTAATTAGATTGTGATTGTTTTCTCATTGGTTTTTCTCCTCCTATAATTTTAACATTACTATAGTATGGCAGCATTGCTATAGGGAAATATGTTTAAATTCATGAACCACATATTTAGATAAACTATAATTGCAACAAAGAGCTGCTTAAAGTCTCTTCACCCATTTTAAGTATCTTTCCAAGGGCATTGGTGTTTTTTAGTGTGTGTAGTCATTGATGCCAAAACCTACTGCTCTCCTCTTACCCTGTTTCCCTGAAAATAACACCTCCCCAGATAATAAGCCCAATCAGGCCACATGCGCTAAAATAACCCGTCCCCCGCAGAAGTGGATTCTTCTGGATCTTATTGCTGGTTCACTCAGGGACACACCGCATGCGCAGTGCTTTAAAAAAAATTATGCACAGAAGCAAAAAACAAGATGGTGGCACCTAGTGCGCCGCAGAAAGAACCAGCTCGGGGACGTGGCAGGCTCAGGTTGCTAACGGTTGCAGTGAACCGGGCCACCAAGTTACTAATGGTTCCATAGAACCGGACTGAACCGGTAGGAACCCACCTCTGGTCCCCCGAAAATAAGCCCTCCCCAAAACACAGCAGCAGCCATGAGGTGACCACAATCGCCACCTCCTGCACCTCAAAAATAATAAAACTTCCCTGAAAATAAGGCCAAGCGTTTATTTCAGGGGTCAAAAGAAAATAAAACCCTGTATTATTTTCGGGGAAACACAGCAGTTTTATTTCTGTAAACCTCTTACAGAAATAAAAGAGCCACTGTGAGTTGGGAGGTCATATAGATTTCCCTAATAAATAAAATAAATGAATAAAATGTTATACACAGCAGCTAAGACTGTCCTCGTACTTCTACAATCACCCCATAGTGATGAGTGGCTTTTCTAGATGGAGTGAACTTTGACCCCTTCACCAAATGCACCTGGAGAGGAGACTGTGGAGGAGGAGGAGGTCCATGTTGGTCTAAATGGCAAAAAATTGGTAGCATCTTTTGAAAAAAAATATTATACAAAAGGTGCTACAGGACTCCTGATTTTTTTACATCAATGAAAAAAGAAGCATGAACTCAAGTTCAATAAAAATCAGCTTAGATTTGGATTTCAGAAAAGTGTTATTTTAAATAATAGTGTTGTTTACAATGTTGCAACTAAATAAACAGATGTTTTGGTGGTAGAGGCATACTTTCTATAATAGAGATCTATGTTTAGCCCACAGTTAAACTGGATGGGCGAGGGAGAGGCAATGCAGGTTATCCTGGCCATGTGTTTTGGAAGGAAGGAACCTGTGTTAGAGAATGCTTGCTATGCTAAGAACATAAAAACTAATGGGCTGGATCAGATGATTGGACTATCTCAACTTCCAGGTTTATTCAGTGACTGTGGGAAGCCTAGTAGCAAGACATGAGCTCAATATTAATATTGAATTCACATCTTGTCTTTCCCCGTTCCTGGTATTTACAATATATACTTCTCCCAATAATGGAGGCAATACTAAATATACTTTTTTTCCAAATGACTAGTTGGAAACTTGTATGTTTTCTTCCTAACTTTTTATCCCAGGACTGTCAAACCCGCAGCCCATGGGCCAGATGCGTCATGTACTGGCCACGCCCAGTTTAGCGAAGAAAAAAAAATTGCAATATGTCCCATGACAACACAAGTTTGACACCCCTGTTTTAGTCTATGGGAAAGTATTCTGCCTTTTTGGGCCTCTACAGATTATTTATTTGTGTATTCATTCATTTAATGCCTATCAGACCAGAAACCTTTGTATAACATGTTTGTGAACATCATAATCTCTACACTCAGACCTGGGAAGAAGAGCTTTTAACTTCTATTCCCAGGAAGTAAATTCTGTAAATGTTAAATAGGTGAGCACAGCAAGCTTTCCATGGCAAGGATGAGATTAAGTACCTTCCTTCTACTTTTCAGGCCAAATTCTTTTGTGATCATCACGGCAAATAGAGTCATTCATTGCAACAGTGACATCCCTGAAGAGATGCACCACTGGATCTCTCTCCTACAGAAGCCCAAAGGCGAATCCAGGGTTGATGGGCAGGAGTTTATTGTGAGAGGTAAAAAAAAGGAAGTTGCAGAGATGACCAAGGCAGAAATAATAAGTTAAATCCTAAAGGTGCTTTTCCAAGAGGCAACTGGATTTTCTTGATTTTTTTCCCCTGGAAAACATTTTGCGTCTCATCCAAGAAGCTTCTTCAGTTTCTCCAGAACCGAAGAAGCTTCTTGGGTGAGAAGCACAACAATTTCAATGAAAAAAGTTGCCTTTTGGAAAAGCACCTTTGGGACAACCATGACCTGGATGATTGAGCATCTCCATAGACAATCAGCCAAACCATTTCTTAGTGTGAAATGTTGAACTTCATGTTCAGAATTCTCAGCCAATGTTGGTGTGGGAGCTATAGTTCTCTTCTGGAAGTCATCAAACATAGGAAAAGCTGAAAATACCAACTATCAATTGAAAAAGTATCAGAATTTTGCTTATTTCATGCCCCGGCAAAGTGGGAAGATGAAATGTTCTGCTAGTAAAAGGATTATTTTACAGTGCCGTTTTCATCCAGTCACTAGAGTAATAACAACAGGTCAATCTTCTCACATACAGAGACAGTAGCCCTGGCAGCAGCTGGGCACAAAGCGATCAGTGGCCAGGAGAATTGAGACAATATCTTGACTTAGAAGAGCGAGCTATTAAATTCCAAGCCAGGAATTCATTAGGTGGTCATCCGGCAACTTGCTGAAAGGCCCTATAGGGGGATTGTGAGGATTGCTATAAAGATACGATGGCAGCTGTATTGTATATGTTTGTATAAATAATACTGAACAAAACATGCTAAACTTAATATAAAGCTCCCTCCCTTGGTTGTGTTTGGGTTGTTATTGTTCCTCAGGAGTCATGGGTGTTTTGCTGTTTGTAATTGTATTTATTATTGATAAGTTATTTAATAATCTGTGATACTGCTCTGCTATTTTGAACTTTTTATTAAAAGAATGTGTGAGAAGCTGGATTGGAGTTGCATAAAAACTCCAACAAATAAATAAATAAATAGCTGCTTAGTTCAAGAAAATGCAACTTTGGGGGTTTGCAATTATATTAATACAAATTCATATACTTAAATATATGAAATATAATTATTCCCCATGAATTAATAATTTTTCTCTTTTGTCACATTAAGAATGATTACCTGGTGGCAATTTTTAGGGGGACACCATACCCCAAACTGTTGGAAGCCACCTGCAGCCCTGGGAGTATCATATAGTACAATCCAGGGATGAGTTCTACTTACCTTCCCTACTGGTTCGTAGTCACGCTGGAAGTGCGCATGCACGCACTCTTGTCACTTCCGGGTGAAAATCCTCTGCACATGCGCAGAAAGCTTTGCACATGCGCAGAGGGTTGTTTTTCAGCCGATTTTCAGCTGGAAGACCGGTTTGGGGGCTTGTCCAGCCAGCCGTCGCTGCCTGTTCGGCTAGTGGGTGGGAATTCCCGCTACCGGTTCTAGCGAACCAGTCCGAACCAGCAGGAACCCACCTCAGGTACAATCTTAGTGCAATTACTTTACGTAGAAAGTCAGAAGGTGAAGCTAGAAAGTAAAAAAGGGAGATCCAATGCTTCACCACAGCCCCCTCAGCAGCCAGGAGTGCAGATGTACTAAAGGAGCACAATTTTTCTGTTGCTGAGTTCATGGATCCTGTATTTTCTGTCAGGGTGGCTTCATAAGGAGGTCCAGAGCAACAGCAAGACATTGTCCCTGAAGCTGAAGAAACGCTGGTTTGTACTGACCAGCACTGCCCTTGACCATTACAAGTCTTCCGAACGCACCGCCCCCAAGCTCGGGACGCTTGTTCTCAATAGCCTCTGCTCAGTGATCCAGCCCGATGAAAGAATCTTCAAAGAAACTGGTAAGAGCTTTCTAGGTAAGGAAGTTGGAAGTTCTTCTGACGCCCGCGAAAACTTTGGAGGATTTTATTGCATTCATTATGTGCAATTATAAATAGGTGGAAATATGTCTGCATTTATAATTGGACATGGGCATAATTAACACGTCGTGGGAAAACGCCTGCATGCTATGCATGTAGAGCAGAAATAGGCAACATTTTATTTTGTTTATTTTAAAATATTTAAATAATAAAATAAATGGCTGCATTTAAAGGAAAAGAGGTGAGAAAGAACATAATGCATGAAAAATAATATTAGTAAATAGAAATTTTACAATTGTTATAACATTTAAGGTTGATTAAACTGATCAATTAAATATATACAATTATTTTTCAGAGTATAAGATGCACCTTAGTTTTTGGCGAGGAAAATAGGGGGGGGAATCTGCCTACCAGGTATTCATCTGGCTAGCGTCCTTAGTCTGGTCAGTTTCAGCACATTATTTTATCCCCTGGTTAG
>JANHFT010004132.1:29151-43656 GCA_032467955.1 Pseudoxenodon macrops | reverse complement strand
AAAGATCGCTTCACTCTTCACTCACCTAGTTAGGTCTGAAAAAAAGCTTTGAAAAAGCTACATTCGGAGTATAAGACGCACCCAAATTATCAGCCCCAATGTGGTAAATATAAAAGGCTGGGAATAATTGTTACTTCTGACTTTTTAACAGGCGCATGAAAGTCTCATTGACGGTCACTTCCCCGGCCCAGAGGAGACCCTGCAACACTTGGCATCACTCAGACTGCAGTATCTTTATGGGGACTATTTCAAAATCTCCTGGTCCCTCGACAGCGTCTATCCAGTGAACCGTCTGAAGTCTAAAATTCTGCAGTCAATGAAGAGTAGCGGCTCCAGCAGCCAAGTTCTGGAGAGAAGGCGGACTAGCTTCCTGGAGGGCACTCTGAAGCGTGGCTTCAAGACAGGCTCGGTGAAGAAGCAAAAAGTGGAAGAGGAGCAGATGGTAGAGATGTGGGTGAAAGAAGAACTGTCAGCAGCTCGGGCCAGCGTAACGGAAAAGTGGAACAAGCTGCAGGGGTTGCTACAGCAACAGGCCATGGTGGCTTACATGGCAATCATGAAAGAATGGTCGGGTTACGGCTCCACCCTCTTTGACGTTGAGGTAAGAGCAGACATGGAAGCATGTGCGGGATAAAGCACTGTGATGCTCAGCAGCAGCACTATCTCTGTACATAACCTCTACCCATAGCCCTCCTGATGTTTTGTGTTTCCCCCCCCACAATCTGTTAATTGGTTTTGGTGCGGGTGTGAAATACTGGCGTCTATCCACCTGACATCTTCTAGTTCTGTGTTCCATTTGGACAAACAATCCAAGGAAGGAAACATAGCACGAAACAAAAGGTTTTGCCTTTTTAGTATTCCCAGCTGCCAAGGAAGGAAGGAAGGAAAGGAGGGACAAGGTAAAGAAGAAAACTGGGATGGCAATAAGGAAAAGAAGGAAGCTGGGGGTGAACATGCAGTATGCATGTTGGTGATTCTAGATTTGTGTTGTATTGTGTGAGATTCAGATGACACCTTTTGTATTCAGGATCATAGGAAAGTTACTTGGTTTCTGGAATCACCAGAAACTTTGTTTTGTGACTGGATGTGCCCACTATGAAAGTCCCTTTGTGATCTAGCGTTCTCACATTGCTCGATTTTGGGTTTTTTTTGGTCTTGCACTCAGGATATTTTTCTAAAAATTCCTACTATGCCCTTTTCCTCAAAATGTCTTTAAATAATTCTCTCACACCTAAGTTAACAGTTTCTAAAGTACCTTTTATGCATGTTGTTTCTTTAATCTTTATTTCTTTGATCTTTAAAGATCATCTTTAATTTTAAAAAAAGTTACATTGTTGTGTTATCCCTGTTAAGAACGGTATCTGTTCTTCAATAACTTGCTGAAGAACTTGTGTGATATAGAAGTTAAGAAGCTCAACAGAGAACTGAAGAGTTCCAGATTCAAATTTTCACTTGGCTTACACTAAACTGGGATTTTAACAGAGGTGGCTTCTTTCAGAATTCATTGCTTCAATAGCGGCTCTTAATACGATATATTCCAATGTTGTGTCTGGATAAAATGCTATTTTTGTTGGGATAGGAAAGTGTGTTGAGTCCAGTTGCTAGAGTTTGGCACTAGATGGTATACAGAGCATACACACCTGAGCTAGTAACTTGGGAGGGGGGGGGCGCTCTGAAATACATCCTTAAATGATAGATTTGTACGGGTATTTGCAAAATGTTTATTTCAAGTTCCATCTTCCTTCCCTTTCCAACGTTCCCATTGCTCCTTTTCCAATTGATCAGACACATTTAATAACTCAAAGTGTAGAACAAGCAAAGGCCTGGATAATTTCATCCCCCAAAACAATTGGATCTCTTTTTTCTTTTTCTTTCTCACGCTCTCCCTCCCTCTCCCTCCCTCCCTCTTTTCTTTTCTTTTCTTTTCTTTTGTTGTAGATGGACTTTTGTAATTGGAGAAGTCCTTGTATTAAAAGATAGCATAGAAAATGTCTGAGTAAAGAAGCCATTTTAATTTAATACTTTTCATCTGTTGTTTTGATAAATATTTACAAAAAGCACTAGTCATAAAAGACAAGGGTTGAAGGAGCCTGAGACTGGAGCAGGGAAAAGATCTGTTTATACATCACTTCCTGTCAATTTTGGCCAAAAGCAGCTTCCTCAGTTATGCCATCCCTCTTTGCTAACACTTCTTGGTTCTTTTCTTACAGTGCAAAGAAGGGGGCTTTCCAAATGACCTTTGGCTCAGCGTCAATACAGAGAATGTGTCACTGTACAAACGGGGAGAGCCAAAGCCTCTGGAAACTTTCCAGTATGAGCAGATTATCTTCTTTGGAGCTCCCCAGCCCAACACCTTCAAGCTGACGGTGGATGAAAGAGAGATGTACTTTGAAACCCCCCAGGTAAATTTTTGTGCATTCTTTGTCTCAAGAATTTAAACAGGTCAAAAATGACTCTTCTAAGGCAGGATGGGTCACACCAGTGGTTCTCAAGCATTTTGGTCACAGGACCCCTTGACATTCTTAAACAATGATTGAAAAAAGATTCTAGTACAGTAAACCTATCAATATATGCACTGTACTAGTGTACTAGGTATTAAGAGAAAGGTTAGAATATTTGACTTTGCAGGCCCCCTGAAAGGGTCTCAGCGACCCCAGGAGTTCCCAGATCACACTTTTAAGATCTGCCAGGCTAGAAGAAGTGTAAGGCAGAGCAGTTAATTATATAACTTCAATTGGAAAGTTAGGTGGCTGGTAAGAATATCAGGCAATCCTTTCATAGACCATTGTTTTCCTTCTGTTATTTGTTCCACGTTCCAGGAAACAAGCTACAAACTTTTAATATATCTTTGGATAACCGTGGATAGATCAGCAAGGGCTTCTGAATTTTTGAGCAATAGTGAGAAAAATAATCTTTTAAAACTGCCATAGTTTGCTTTCTCTGGATACTTTCTCGTGTATGAGAAGGAGAATTCCTTTTCTAAGATGATGATAGCAGTACAAATGAATTTTTTTATCTCTTTCTTTATACCTCATATCTCAAGCTGTTACTTAAAACATTGAAGAAAGGTGGAATTTTAATAAAATAATGACCTAAAAATTGTTTAGCAACGACAGTGTCGGGGCCGAAAGCTTTAATTCATTACTTGATTTAGCCACTATAATATCTTCCATGTGTGCTGATTTCATCTTGTTACTTCCAGTCAGTGCAATTGTTATTTATGCTTATTGGAAATTATAGATACTACACATCTGCGTAAATTGCTTATTGAAGGCTTACATTTCAATCACAATCTAGCATGAGTCTTGGGAGCACAGTGGTCAGACTGCAGTACTGCAGGCTACTTCTGCTAGCTGCCTGCAGTTTGGCTCAGCCTTCCATCCTTCCCAGGTCAATAAAATGAGGACCCAGATTGATGGAGGCAATATGATGACTCTGTAAACAGCTTAAGGGAGGGCTGTGAAGCAGTATAGTGTAAGTGCTATTTCTGTTTCTAGCATTGTTGATTTGTAAAATATGTTTTCAACTTATCTTGGACCCTATGAGAATCCACAATGGTTTCATAGTTTACTAAAGGGGTCTGACCATTCTCTTTATTTCATCAGGTGGGAGAAATAATTAAAATCATGAAGGCCTACATCAACATGATTGTGAAGAAATGCTGTAGCATCAGATCAGCCACCAGCTTGGACAGCCATGGGAGTATCTGGATGAGGTGATTGGATTTGCAGAGTTAAATTATGCTGCTGAGAAGGACCTGTGGTGTGACTCAGCCAAATTTGTAGCAGATTCGTTTTGTAAGAAAAAACGTTACTCCAGAATTCTCCTTCCAGCATCTTGCCTGACACACACACATAAAGGGTTAGGGTTGAACACCCAGAACTTTCATAATTAAAATCAGAACATCACAGGCTAGATCCCGAGAGTTTTATGTGGGAGTTTTCCTGAGCCCACTCTTGTGGGTCAGATCTTACTGCAAGGACAACGCAAGAGCCATTTTTTTGCTTGAAAAATCATCATGTGAAAACCTTTTTCTGCAATAAAAGCAGCAGGAGAGTTGCTAAGTTAATATCAGCAAGAATTCCACATCTGAAAGAGATTTTGTTAGCTCTTCTCCTTAGGTGGAGGAGCATGTGTGATTTCTCAGGAGTGAACTGCTACATCTCAACAGACTTTCCCTTCCCGAGACTGTTACTATCTCCAGTGGCTTCAAGCAATGACTTCAACTTCCAAATCAGTTTTCAGTACGACGTCTGTAGGCTTGGGACTCCTGCTGCATGGGAGACCAGCTGTCACAAGGTTGCATAAATGTAAAGACTTGGCATTGTTCTTTCTTGAAGTCCTCCGTAATTTTTTATGCTGCATGTTTGGGGAAGTGCCACTTAGTAGAAAAATTCTTATCTGGCTCAGAGGATAAAGTCAAATTTTATATTCATCTGTATGCTGCAAGTTCTCTTTCTTCCTTGGCAAGGAGTTTGGACTTTGCAGTATTTTTTTTTAATGTTTTGTTTTTGTGCACTGCCATCATATATATAAGTAATGGGAAGAACTGATGGCAGAAATATCCCGAGTGCATTCTCCTCTGGTCTGATGCCTCCTAGATATGTTGATGAAATTGTAACTGAATATAACTAAAGGGTGCCAGGCTGGAGACAGATACTCTGAGCCTGAGGTTACATGTGATTTGTGTAGAAAATAACACATTGGCTCACTTGCACTGAAAATATTTTTGAAAACCCTTAAAACAAAATACTGTGATAAAATGCTCTGAATTCCTTACTAAGGAAATAGAGGCTCTGAACCCTCAATACTGTTTCTGCAAAATAAACAGGCTTATCTTCAGATCTAATTTATCTGGGTTTGATAGCAACAAAAGAAATTAGGGACACCACAAAGCCCCTGTCTCAAAAGTATGAACATCTGGCGCTTTCTCGGTGCTGTCCAGAGGCTTTGGATTAAAACAACCCCCAACCCATCTATGGCAGCCGAGACTAAAAAGAAACAAAAATATCATAGAGCATAATATTATCTAGCCTGTCCCAATGTAAGCATTATTTCACAGTTTATAATTGAAACAACCAGAATTATGTGCCCCTGCCCAAACCTAAATTTATATTACTTTCAGTCATAGTACGAATGTTTGCCACTCCTAATACAGCTAAGCAACATTTCCCAGGTTGGGCTTTCTCCTGATGCATGAACTTCAGCTCTTTGATGTCCCAAAGGTGCTTTTTTTTTTTTTTTTCCCCCAAGAGGCAACTGGACTTTCTGATTTTTCTTTGAAGACGTTTCGCTTATTATCCAAGAAGCTTCTTCAGCTCCATAGACATTCAGCTCTTTGGAGTTCCCTAGGCTGAGGAATGCTGAACTAGAGATGTCCATCGATCACCTTCTGGGAATTTTTCATGCTGCATGTTTGGGGAAGTGCCACGTGACAGAAAAAAACATTTATCTGGTTCATTCAGAGGATAAGGTTACATTTTATATCTAACTCTGTGCTGCAGAATGAACCCATTAAAAAAAATGGACCCCTGCAAAGGATTTCCCAAGCAGTGACCTTCCATTCCCTCCTGCCTGTGGGATTGCAAATGGGGAACATGACCAGATGAACAAAATTTCAGATGACCACAATTGCCATCTTTTCATTCTCTGCCACAATGGAGGAACAAGTGGAGACACCCCCCAAGTATTTGGTGCATGTAATCGGTCAGGCTGGGATCTACACTTCACAATGCATCCGTCTATGGACATTGCCTTAATATGCCAGACTGAGTCCCATTCAGTTGCCCTTTCTTGCATCTTTTCCGTTTCGGAACATGGAACCAGGGAGACTGGGACCTTATTTTTTTGGTTCAGTATGTTGACAAGGATAGGCTTCCTCTCAACCGAGTGCCCTCCTAATGGATCAAGAATTTCCGGTCACTGCAGCTGGCATGTTGTATATTG
Source organism: Pseudoxenodon macrops (assembly GCA_032467955.1). NCBI lineage: Eukaryota > Metazoa > Chordata > Lepidosauria > Squamata > Pseudoxenodontidae > Pseudoxenodon > Pseudoxenodon macrops. Next base: position 37,710 of record JANHFT010004132.1, on the reverse strand, counting down.
GAGCGTGCCAATTCAGTTTTCACACATGGAGGGCACCACTTGAGGAAGCCTGGACTTCAGCCTACATGATAGAATTCCTCTGCTCCCTTGAACCTGCAATACTACTGTACTGCTACAGCCTGGCTGACGGGTTGCTGCAGGCAGCTGAAACCCAATTGGGAATGTAACAGACATTAATTGTATTGCAGATTTATTTCTGCACTTCTTTAATTTGTAACTGGCTTTACAAAATGGAGGTTTAATAAATTATTGATTGCATAATTATTTTCCTTTAGTTTTTCTTGTTTTTTTTGTTTAAAGACTTGGTAGTTGGTAACAATGGAATACCTCGTTTCTTGTGATTCCCCCCACATCATAATCAACATTGCTTTTTAGAAACGGCAAAATACTTATTGCACCTAATTGTAATTTGGTAAGAAAAAATGCGTTGTGATCAGGTTTTGACTGAGGATATTAAAACAGCTCTCTCCCTGGGCCATGGTTTGATAATTTTTTTAAAAATCACTTCCGGGGAAGAATTTGCACATGCTTCCTTAAATTGTTTGATTTATCATAGGACTTGCTTAGCCCTATCTAAACTCCTGAACAGATCAGCCTTATGTGACCTGGCCTCATCCAATTAAACTACTCTATTTCTAGTTCAACTTTTTAAAAATACCTTTTCATAAGTTCTTAGAACAGTACGAACGCTCTTCTCAGTAGCAGCTCAAAGCAAAATAGATAAAACGGGTCCTAAGAGGAGCAAAATTTCAAGCTTCTATTTCCGCTAAGATTTTTTTGTACAGAACTCTAAACTGTAACCCGTTAAATCACAATAATGAATGACTAAGGCTGCAAGAACAATAAGGTGTGTGCACCTCATGATGGTTTTTTCCCACTTTCTCGGCTCATAATTCTGACCCCGGAGATACGGGCCAGGCCAAACAAAGGGGAACAAGTTCACAAGCAAGGCACAAGAAAACACGCTGCACAGTAGAGATGTAAGCCCCCCCCCCCATTATACTCCTAATTTGGTTGCTTCTCATTTTCCCTGAAAAACAGGTGGCTTTGCTAATGGCAACACTATCAAGCAACACAAATCAGTGGAAAGCTGCACCGTCCTGTTAAAGCCACACTTTAAAGAAGCCACACAGATAATATCCGAGAGGAAAATACTTTTTTTTTTTTTATTTGAACTGTGTTACATGTTGCCTTCTGTCAGCACATGGGAGGCTTTGCATCACAAAACACTTTAGTAATGGGTTCTCATTTCCATCACTGGCCATCCTTTATGGGTGCTGAAGACGCACCCATAAATTTCATCGTCTTCGTCACCACCAGGCAACTCTGGTCTAGAAGCTATCAAAAGCATATTTTTTTATTCTACAAGAGCTCACAAAAGAAGGCACAGCAAATAGCAGCCAAGAACTAACATCTGGAGAGCAGCTCTAGCTACACAAATGCACAGCTTTACCAACATTTGGGAAATACACAGGGGAAAGAAAACAGGTGTATTTTCTTCCGAGGAGTCTTGGATTGAGATTAGTTCATTTGAATTTGGGGGAGGTCCCTTGAAATAGAAAGTAAATCATGAAATCCCCTGCAATTTAGGAAGAGAAATACACACAGACTAGATCTAATTCATTAAAAGAACCAATTTTGGCAGTAAAATTGGTGAACTGCCAAGCTACAGGTCTATAGCTAAATCTGGAGAGGTTCACAGGCAACTTTGGCAATAGAAATTTTGAGGAGGCAGGATGGAAGGAAACATCCCTGTCCTGCCTCCAGTAGGAAACAATTCTCAGTTGTCATCCACCACAGGAAAGCAAAAGAAATATTCTCCTGCTTTACATAGCTCAGCTTCTTCATTTAGGTCCTCAGGCTGTGCTTCCCAAAGGCAGCCCAAACTCAGCTAGAGTTCCCAATTATGGAAAGCTGCATTCACCAGATGTGTCCCTTGTTCTGGTCTTATGAAGGAACATTTTTTCCCCCCTGACTCCTGGCTGCAATCAATAGCTAAGACGCACACAGAGACACGTGGATACAAACACACTTAAATAGGTCCTTGATTCTAGACTGCCAAGAAAATTTGTGAGAGGGGTTGAAAGATACCCCACTCCCAGGCAAATGACTACCACCGTATTCTTCATTATTTGGGAATGGGCAGTGGACTGGGAAGCCTAGCTCCTAGGTGGGGTCTTCGCTCTCAGCCACTACACTGCACCATCAAAAGCAAGGCAGTCAATAGTGAGGCTCCAGTTTGTAGCAATGAGGATTTTTTTTGCCCAAATCAAGCAAGGTAATCCCCATACAATTCATCCAACACACAGCATACAGAGGGGGAAACTCAGCTGCAGAGTTTTCCTTCCGGAGGGAGGCACTGACAACAACCACTCCACAGCCCCAAGCTGAGGCTGGAAAGGAAAGGGGAAAAACAGCGCAGGACTGCAGGCCCATCTCCCCCTTCTCGCTCCGCTGAAGAACAAAACTCAGAAGGGGCACATTTGGAACAAGGAGTGGCCGCAGAACCAGGGACCCCTTTGCCAGTAACTGCTACTGATGGAGGAAAGTTGGCATTCAAGAAGTGATGATTTTATGGCGGAGATTTCTAAAGCAATCGAAAGCTATTGAGAGGGTGGAGTACAGTAGTACAGCACACTACTCCAAGCCGTAGATGAGATAGGCCAGCTAGCATCACCTTTTCCTCCTATAGCTTCTACAAAAGGAAGGAAATATTTCATCCTATTTTAATTAGGAAGCCACACCCACCAGGTGTCTCTCTCTCTCTCTTACATATCAAATCTAAATAGCGTTCGGTGGGAACTCAAAAGTCCCTCGGCAGGCAAACTACAGCAGCTCCACCAATCCGAGGCTGGGAAGCGACATTACACATCTCTTCAACTTGGATTTGACCAGCACGGGATTCCTTTCCCAGGACTGGACTGAGGGGATTCCTTTCCCAGGACTGGACTGAGGGGATTCCTTTCCCAGGACTGGACTGAGGAATTTGCCATCACAGCCACCTTACTACAGCAGACATGACATGAATCCCTGCCTTTCTCTCAGATATGCTTTGCTTTTCCCTTCTTAACCTGCAACAGAGACGCTCGCTATGCTTCTTTTAGGAAGGAAAGTTGTGGGTGGGGGATTACTGGGGATAACGCTATATATTCAAGTAGCAGTAAAGATTGGGGAAAGGGCACCTAACTGAGATTGCCTATGTGCTTTGCGTGACTCTCAAGAGAGGGCAGGGATGATATTCAAGAGCCCATCACCTCTCAGACTTGTCGTTACTGGCATCCCCTTTCCTCTTGCCCACATCCACAGACGTGGGAGCCGCTGCTGTTTCTAGAGAGCAGATGCTCCTATGCCCAGCCTTTCCTCTAGCAGCCGAAAGGAGATTTGGAGATGGAAAAGAAGCCTCGATTCAAAGCAAACCCTTCAGCCAGAGCTTCTGCCAAGCCCTTTCGTAAGACATCAGCCCAAGAAAGTAACTTTCCTTCCTTGTGCTCAGATGACCAAAAGGCACCATGTGTGGCGAAACAGGAGAATAAAATCAATTACAAGAGAAAGATAGGCTCCCACCTAAGTGGCAGATACATCTCTGGGCCTGCTTTCCACCCTGCTTTGGCTTGGAGAATCTGAAATGCTTTCTTGCCGTATCTAACCCTGGCAGTAGCAAACGGTGCTATTGGCACGGAGAGTACAAACTCTGTTGGCAAGAAAAGCTGGCTCCCTCCAAGGTTGATGTGGAGGGTGGGGATAAGCCTGACAAGGAGCCACACACCACATTTACACAACTTCTCCCCGGACAGGCTCAGATATAAAGCCAGAGCTGTCCTGAGCAAGAGCATCAGCAGCCGGTCCAAGGACTACTGGGAGAAGATGCCTTTGAAGCGGATCTTATCCTCGTCCTCTTTCGCACGCAGGCGGGCCTCCAAGTTGCGCAGCTCCCGGGTTACCACTGGGGTCAGCGATGGATCCAGCTGCAAAACCTTGGCAAAATCGGCCTGAGCCTCAGCTGCGTTCCAGACGGCTGCGTGAGCCTTGGCTCTCTTGAAGTAGGCTTTGACATTATCTGTGGGGGGAAAGTGGCCATTTCAGTAAGCTAGGCAGGATCCATGGCCCCTGACACCAAGGAAGGCCTGCTCTCGTTTCAGCCTGGATGTTTCTCCTCCCTGTTAGACAGCCACACTTTAGACTTCTCTACCTTTCAAACCCACCGTGGCTCTTTGGTAGCTAACAAGCCTCCTTACCTTCATACTTGTTGAGAATAGAGGAGCAGTGATCCAGCACTTCATAGTACTCCTCATTCAGCAGCTTACACTGACAGTAATTCAACAATAAAGGAGTGATCTGTTGGTCCAGCTGGATCCAGTCGGGAGATCCTGGCTGCTCCTATGGCATGGAACAAGAGAAAGGGAACAAAGCATGGGTCAGTTGTAGCAACGTCTGCCCACAGGCCAGAACCCTTGTGGGTTGGCCTGGGACAGAATTTCTTGTGGTGGCAGCAAGGTCAAACCCACAGCCAGCCAACGGAAGGGACAACTTGCTGCAGCCAACTTGTCGTGGCCAACTCACCACGTCCAATTCGCCATGTGACAACTCACTGCAGGACAACTCGCCAGGTGACAACTCAATGCGGGAGAATTCAGCAAATCAATTTAATTAATTAAAGTAATTTTTAAAATATTTTAATTTTTTTCATTCACATTCCATTTTGCCCCTCCTTTGGCATCAGGAGTCTATTCCACTATTCCTTCCATATTAGTGTAAATCTTATCGGATGGTGAGTTGTCCTGAAGAGAGTTGGCCATGACAAGTTGTCCTGTGGTGAATTGGCTGCGGCAAGTTGCCATAGACCCTGTGGCCAAGTCCTTGGGAAAATGTAAAAGATGGTAAATAGGAGGGAGAACCTGAACCTTTTCCACACAAAACAGCCAGTCTTTTTTTAACAAGGACTCCGTCACGTCTTGGGATGGAATCTTGGGATGGAATGATGGAAGAAAATTTCAAATGCCAATTTCTACAGGGAAAATGTAAGCCAGGGAAGGGGAAAAAACACACTGCAGATTTCAAGTTGCACACCGGTCTGCTAGCATCATGTTAATGCTGACTTTTCATGCGTGTGTTCTGATGAAGAGAGAAATTGTGCCTTCTTGACAAATTATGTTACAGAAGGCATTCTGGCTGCTTGTCAGATCCTGTCACGGTGCTGCATGAGTGAGGAAGAATGCTATTGCTTTGATAGGATTACTTGGAGGATACAATCCCTCTCTCCAATTGGAACTGGGCCAGGAGTGCCCCAGAATAGCTGAGCAAAAATGGTTTTAACGGTTTAGCAGGGACCCTCCTTACTGGTGTGAGTATGCGCATAGTGGTACAGCATGTAGGCACATTTTTTTCCAGATGAGGGCACACCTGGAATTTGGAGAATACTGTATGTGATAAGTACATGCATTCACAACAAGGCTGCTAGGAGGAAACTTTCTGGTAGCAAATCTAGTTAGGTGTCCAGGAATTAAAAAATTAGCTACAATCCCAAAAAGTCTTTGTTTGGGTCCAAAGGTCTTGTTGCCTGACAACAATACGAAATGTAACTTTGCAGAATACCAGTTTACTTTTAAAAATTGAATGATCTTTATAAACTTAGGTAGGAAAGAGAACTTGGTGAACCCCAAACGATACACCTGAAGGCATAGCACTACTCCTACCCCTGTTTTAGGCATAATAAAACCAAAATGAATAATTAGGAACCCATAGACCAAAACAGAAGGAATCTCATTCAGACTGTTCAATCAAGATTGTTCTGGCAGGGGCCAAGCTTTATGAAAATGACCTAGCTGGCTACATTTGTACTTGTGCAATGAAATTAGTTAGGAGTTCTGCTTAATCTAAGGTGGAAATCCCTCCCTGATTCGGCATTTGCTGCCCTGAATGTTACACAAGTGAAAACCCTACCTCTAACCCTACCTCCAACCCCCAGGGAGCCACACCATCAGTCACCTTCATTTGCAGGTTCTTAAGACAAGCAATTGCGTCGTAGTACTTGGCAGCTGCCTCTTGCACTTTGCCTTCCTTGTAGAGCTCATTGCCCTCCTGGTGGATCAGGGGCACAGCCGTCATCTTCTCCTCATCTGACATAGCCCATGGATCCTGCCGGTACGTGCCAGGCGTTTCCACCTGGTGGAACAAGCATGGTTACACCACGGTGCTAGAGAAAAGCAGGGCCCTTAAGAACCAGCCTGCTTTGGACACCCCAAGCTCTAAGGTGCTGGAAGAGAACTAATGCAATGGATTGGGAAAGGCACTGGGGAGACCTGGATTTAAGGCCCGTTTCAGCCACAGAAGCTCCCTGGGTAACCTTTGGCCTTCCCAATCTATCTCACAAGGAAGTTGTTGTAGGGAAAAAACGGGACGTGGAGGTGCTGTGCGTGCATGCTGCTTTGAGCTCCTGGAGGAAAGGTGAGATATGTATGTTATCTATCAAATGAGCAAAATAATTTAAAAGGTGTCTCAAAGCTGAAAAAGTGGATGGAAGGTAAGAGGGAAAAGAAGGACTTGCATTACTTCAAACAGCTTCTTTCCCTCATTGGGAGAGCAAACAGCATGCTGCCTTTCCCCTCAAAATAAGACCCGTCAAAACGATGTTGGGGTTATCTCATGCAGGGGGGAAAACAACAACTCCCAACTTCTATCTGAAGGCATCTATCCTCTCCTTGCTTTGTGGAGCCATATACTCAAGTAAGTAAGAGACTCCAAACACCTGAAGCCCAACTGCCCTTCTTGAGTCTGCCTAGCCCAGAGGACCTCACCTTTCCTTCCCCCTCACCTTGAGCACTTCAAAGGCAAAGATGAGGGGCTGGGGGTTCTGCTGGAGCTCATCAAGGTCCGAGTAACCCAGCGAATGGTGCTCGTGCATCTGGGCAATGCCACAGCAATGCCGTTGTCCTTCCAGAGGATCTTTCCCAGCTGCAATGTTCCTCAGGCTCTTGGACACCATCGGATATAAGACCACATGCTGGAGAAGCAGGAGAAAAAGGCGAGAGGGGATAAATGCATTTTCCCAATTAGGAAAAATGAATGACGTGGGCACGTTAGAAAAGAAGGAAACCAGGCATTCTTTTACTCAGTCCAGAATCAATACTAGATAGATCAAGGTCTTTACATTTGAGCCACAATAGAGGAATTTGGGTAGAGCCTTTTTCCTACTTCTGATGCTCACTAATGTTCTACACTGCAAAACTGTAATTCCATGCACAGCATTCAGGCTGAAGAACGTGTTGCTTTCTTTTTATTATTATTATATTTTTTAATTTTTAATTTAAACATTTCATCTTCCATTAAAGAGTGTGTCGTCTGGGTACAAATATATCTGTGCAATAACAATAAAAAATTCACAGTATTCATTACATTGATATTGATTCTCTAATCTTACAATAATAATAAGCATAATAAATCTATTCATTTCTCCCTCTAACGTATCTTCTAATAAGAATATAATAGTAATATTAAACACAAGTCTTCTCAGACATATTAGTAAAAATCATCATATTGTTTACATCTTTGTCTTAACATATTTTCTATATTTCACCAATTTCCATTTATTTCTAGCTTCTGTTTTTGTTCTCCAACCATCCATAAAATAGCTCCCATGTCATATAGTATTCAGTTTGTTCTTTCTCCTGTATAGCCAAAGTTAATCTATTCATTTCTGCACATTCTAATATTTTTTTAATCAAATTCTCCTCGGTAGGGAACTCTTCACTCTTCCAGTTTTGTGCAAATACAATTCTAGCCGCAGTTAATACGTGTATAATAATACATTCCCTTTACTATAGATTTCGGGCAAAATCCCTAGCAAAAATATTTCTGGTTTTCAAAAATATTTTTGGTCTTGTTGCTTTCTTTTGTACAAGTTTAATTGGTAAGTGGCAAAGTTCCATATATACATTTTACATCATTTTACTCCGAAGGGGACCAAGATGTACACTCTACATATAACACAAAAGTCATTGCTACTCTTAATTCTGTATTACTCAGACCAAACCTAATATAGTGAATCAGTTCTTGGGCAGTGGGTTTTAGAGAGGTCCCTGGCAAACAACAACGAAAACAAGTCAAGATGAAAAATGGCCTACAAGAAGAAACTTATGAGGAATTGTTTGAGGTGGTGGGCATGTTTAGCTCAGAGGAAATAGTGGGGAAACCTGATTATCTGTCTCCAAATGTCTAAAGGATCCTCCTACAGAAAATAGGGCAAAATTGTTCAGAACTGTTCTAAAATAAGAAAGAATATATTTAAATTATAAGGAAGATTTCAGTTGAGCATCAAGAAAATGTTTCTAACAGTGCAGTTTAAATAGTGGCACAGATTGTCAGGGGCACAATGGAATTTCTTTTCTTGGAGCGTTGAGCTGACCATCTGTCTGGGATGCTGAAGTATGGATTCTGGCACTAGGCAGGGGGTTAGGCTAAATGACCTCCAAGACTCTCTCAACCTTGTATCGTATGTGTGTGTGTATATATATGTAGGTATTTTGTTGTTCGGGTTCTTTCCCGTGTAGAATCAAAGGTGCC